>QLPI01011405.1:0-17531 GCA_003314275.1 Chroogomphus rutilus | reverse complement strand
ATGGTTGAGCTACTACTATGGAAAAGGGTCCCCCTTTTATACCTTTTTCAACACCTAATCACATAATCTTCCCACGGTAACTTCCGCCGTCATTAAGCGCCAGGACCTCGAGGCTCGGTCCTAACAGGGGGGCACTGTTATATCCGTGATATAACTCCGACATCTCGGACATCCGACATAGGGCACTATGAAAAGACCCTACTCCGAACCAAGTCCGAACCTACATTCCCACCTCCGAGTCCGACCAGCATCATTACCCTCGGACATCGGACATCTTCCTTTTTCGTTGAACAATAGTCTTATTGTAACACCAATGTATATTTCTCTTGTACTCCGTTTTCGTTCATCTTATTGTTCTCTTGATCATTCCTAATTAGTTACAATAAGGATTGTATGTATAAATACCTCCAGACTTCTGTACTATACCTTAGTTCGAATATCGACTTGTATTCCCACTCACTCCTGAACTCCGAAAACCTATCTTCTCCGAACCTCCGAAATAAAGGACTGACGATCGAGGAGGGCGCAACATTAAAGTTGAAGCCAAGTCCTTACAACTCCAAACACACGACTTGGACCGACTTATGTCAGCTCAGACCTGACGCGAACTCAGACTCTAACACGAACAACCTAATACTGTGAACAGTCCTAAGCCCCCGGCGCTTCCCGTCTTTCTGCCTCTTCCATTTCTGTCCGTGAACCCATGACCTCTAGTCCCTCCACCTCTGGAGTATGAACCCCCTCTTGGAAACCACTTGGAACCTCTGGAAACCCTTCCAGAAGTATCTAGTTAAGCGCCTGACATGCAGATTTAACAGTATATTTGTACTCACACTCCTGATTGTCATGAGCTCAAGACCCATCATATGTTCACAAGCCCTACAAACAATCGCCCAGGCATCCACCTGCCATGCATCTGTCCCCCAAGAACTGTCTGCCCTCAGACCCAGTTTCCAGATGCCTCAGACCCTAGCACACCCTCCAGAACCTTCATCTGACTCCAGATTCATGAGCATAGACCTACACCCATGCTTGAATATGACCAACCCATTCCTCATGAACCATCCCCCAGTGACTCAGCATTCATCACCCTCAGAGATGTCATCCAGCTCTAGACCTGTCAAGTACACATACCGAGGCCCGTTTATTCGGCATTACCGACCGAACAACCATCCTATATCCACGACCAAGTGTCCACACCACATGCATAACACTTGGTGTGCCAGTCTCAGCTCGGTACATCCGCCATCCACACTCCTTGGTCCGTTTCACCTCGGGACTTCCTGTCCTTGTATTATCCTCGGTCACAACTCCATTGTTTTATACCCAGCCACTCCTTATTGTCCTATCTTGAGTCACGATTCTATTATCCTATCCTTTATTGTCCTATCCCCGCTTTGCATTCCTTGTTCTAATTTTATTCGTTGTGGACAATAACCACATGCTTTGCATACCTTGTTGTCCCACATTCCTTATTCCACATGTCGCTTCTTAACCTATATAAGTAGGACATGCATGTACATATTTCCTCATTCTGGGTATCGACTAGGCTTAGGCCCTTCTACCTTCTTCTCTTCTGTTAAAGTCCTCGACTCGGGCCAGCATCATCAGCATCACCCCGAGTATCTGTCTGTTGCAAATACAGTGGCACGTACGGCAAGTAGGGCGCAATGCACGAGCACGTTGAAGCCAATGCCACTACTCTTGGCCTGCAGGACTTGGCCATAGTCCGCCCGACCTTTCGCCAACACCCCTTGGCAGTACCAAAGTCCGTCAGTAACCGAAGCTTGACAGGACCATCCTTAGTAGTGCCGTCAACTTTGGGACTACCATTGGCACCACCCCCTTTTTCATCCCCCCCTATGTACCACCCTTTGCACCTCCATTCATTGCACCACCACCTGTTGCACCACCACCCATTCCAGCACCGCTCATTACACCACTACCTGTCGCACCTCTACCTGCTGTACCACCCCCTGTCGTCCAACCCCATGTCACACCACCCGCCGTAGCACTACCACCTCTTGCACATCCAGGAGGGGCCCCCACTTTAGGACCCAACAATGTGCCCAACCTCACTCAGGCCCTTGTTATGCTGGCAAATAACTTGACTAGCCCTAGAAGATCAGCCCCCCATGCCACCAAGGTCTAGGATCCAGATACCTTCGACAGATCTGATTCGAGGAAGCTACAAGCCTTCCTAGTGCAGTGTAGCCTGAACTTCCATGATTTCCCTGACACTTTCAATTCCAACAGTGCCAATGTAACCTATGTACTATTGTACCTGATCAGTACCACCCTGGACTGGTTTGAACTAGCCCTCTCTGTCCCCAACAAGCCAGACTGGCTCTATGACTATGATGAGTTCATCAGTAAACTCAAAACCAACTTCAGCCCCCATGACCCAGAAGGAGAGGCCAAAGCAGACCTCGAGAAACTCTGCATGTGTGATAACCAGCGCATCATGAAATATGTAGTCGAATTCAATTGACTAGCCACCTGCATCTACTGGGGCAATGCTACACTCCATCACCAGTTCTATAACGGACTCCTTAGCAGAATCAAGGACCAGATCTCTAGAGTAGGAAAACCCCACTCCCTGCTCCAACTCTACCTCCTATCCCAATCCATCAATGCCCGCTACTGGGAGTGATGATTGGAAGTCACCCAGAGAGTCCCCCTCTACCCAGAACTTCGACCGCCCCTATGACAGAGGGAGGCCCCCCATGAACACATATTCGGCCCCTAATATGGGTAATAAGATGGCCAATCCAGGCCAACCTGTGACCCTGTCCAGTGGCAGCAGGACTACCATGGACCTATTGTCCAAAATCAGTAAAGACAGAAAACTTACATTGCAAGAATGGCAATGCCACTTCAAACAAAACCTCTGCCTCTTCTGCAGCAGATTGGGCCACACAGCCAAGGTATGCCCAAGATCTGCCACCACAGTTGCCAAGGGGCATGCAGCCTCCGTAACAGAGGAAATTGAAGAAGAGTCCAAAGCCTCGGATGCCTTGGAAACAAAGGAATAAGAAGCAAGGCCTCCGACTCTGGCACTAGTTGTTCACATTGAACACCAACAGTGCCTATAGAGTAAAACAAACAATGTGTCCAACCTTTCAGGAATTTTGAACACCTGTGACCAATTGTCAAAGAATTTCGACCTGTTTCCTTGGAAACAACTCTGATCCTCTGAAAATCCATCAGATTCTAGTTGCCAGGACACCATATGCTCACCCACTATGAACCATCAATTGACAGGGCATTGAGTACTACTTATTTAGATTTTTGTCCCAACTGATTCTTAGTACCATCGAGCCTGCAGTTTCACTCAGTGGTCAATCTGACCCTCTAAAAACTCCACTTAGGAAGAACCCTGACCATTTTGGAACCCATACCATCCCTTAGACAAAACGGTACCATGTGTAGATCCCCTCTTAGACTAGAACCTTTGATAACATGTTAATATGTACTGAACCATTGACACAGTTCAAAACCAAGACTCAAAATTGCAGGACATTCTCCAAATCCTGACGACACCACCATCGTCCAAGCAATAATCCAGTGACCAGCCACCATGGCCACCATGACCAATATAACCAACATAACCACCATGACCACCATGACCACCATGACCATCACAACTACACCAACCACTATGACCCATGTCCCCGATGACCACCATGACTCCAACCACAGAAGAACTAGTTAGACAATGGGACGTCTATCCCTAGAAGGGGAAAGCAACTGAAAGCTAACCCACATCAACTTAAGGAGTATTCAAGCACTTTGCCCCAACCCCTGAACCATCCCAATGCCATCTAGGACCACACATGGAACTCATGACCCAAAAATTATACAAGAAAACAAGATCTATTTACTACAAAAATACATGGAACATCCCAGGCCCTGATTGGAACCAATCTGATCAGGACAAAAAACAGATTCAACTTGGATCATCTCCAGAGGTTCCTTCTCCAAGCCCTACCTTCCTGGCTCTCCCACCCGACAGATCCCCACAGCAAATGTCCACCTTCCATGCCCAAATCACATGACAGGCTCACCCAAAACTCCTCCAGTCCCCAAGGAATGTACTCCACCCGAGGACAAAACACTGGACTCACCCTCCACCTGATCGACCAATGATGACAATGCGTCAAAAAGATTTCCAGCCAGCCTGATCTCTGCCAAACATTGTTCTGTCAACAACACAATATGTCAAAGACAGCGGTCAAGTGCCACGAGAAGACCCTGGTAATAATCTGAGTCCTCCTGGAATGCATCCAGATAGGCCAAAAAATGTGGAAATCTGATTGAAAGTATCCAGACCACCTGCCCCTACCACTAGACCACTAGGAACAGCATCCCATTTGGGACAAACATAAGAGATGTTTCCAGATGATGATGGGTCTGGGACCTGCCCCTGCACTACAAAAGGATTTAGAAAAGGAAGGTCACCACAGGAACCTAACACACCAAGGGAATCGTAGATCGCAATAGCACAAGAATGCCACCACATCACCATTAATAACCTGCAAGTGTCACAGATTGCTTTCAAGACACCACTCAGATCCCACCAACAATGCCCCAGAAAGGAGGAAACAGGAAAAATCTCTGAGGTTTTCTGAAGGTTGAGAATCCCCGTTCTCTATTGGGGAAAGACTCCTCCCAGTTCTACAAACACCCCTCTTATAGGCAACTGGATGATCAATACTTATTGATCGACAATCATCCCACAGAACAATCAGAAAGCTCCCACAGTCATGTCTATCTTAATTACTGCCTCGATTAAGCTTAGGACCTTGAGGGCTCGGTCCTAGTGGGGGGATACTGTTATGGCCCATGCCCCCAATAAACCCACATTAATCCCCACAACCACCCACACCATTTCTGGGACTTTCCAACTGTCTAAAGCCTGAAACAATTACTTTCCAAGAATCCATGGCATCAACCCAAAGTTCCACAATCCCGAACCTCTGTGATTCCGAGACCTAGGTTCCACTCTTTTGATAAATGATGTGCAGGATCATCGCCTACCTCACTTCCTTGTTCTTCATTCTCTATCAGCCCCTTGTACTCTTTCCTCCCCTTGTCTTTACTCAGCAAAAGTTAGTCCAAGGATTAGTTATATGTATATAAGCCACCAGTCAACTGGACTATTCACCAGGAGGAATATCGACTTAATTCTGCATCATAGTTTCTGATTCAGTTCTGGTAAACTTTCCAACCTTCCAAAATTAGAGACAGATAATCGAGGAGGGCGCAACACATAAGTTGCAGCCAAGTCCCTGCGACCTCAAACAACTCAAATGACCAGTCGTACGACCTAATACCGCGAACAGTCCTAAGCCCCCATGTCAAGCTTCAGGTACTGACGGACTTCAGTATTGCCAAAGGGTGTCAGACAGACAATGGCCAAGTCCTGCAGGCCAAGAGTAGTGGCATTGGCTTCAACATACTTGTGCGTTGTGCCCTACTTGCCGTGCATGCCACCAATTTTCAACAGACAGATACTCGGGAGGATGCTGATGATGCCGGCCTAAGTCGAGGACTTAACAGAGGGGAAGAAGGTAGAAGGGCCTAAGCCTAGTCGATACCCAGAATGAGGAAATATGTACATGCATGTCCTACTTATATAGGTTAAGAAGCGACATTGTCAAGCCCGCAACACCGAGTACCGATTCACTCGGGAATACCGATTAACCGGCCCTCACCCGCATTATCTCGCACCACCGCGCGGCCTCGGATCGGTACATCCTGTACATCGTATGGACCACTCCCCTCGTACATCCCCCTCCATTGTTCCTTCACCCCCTATCCACTCCTTTACCCGTTTCCCCCGAACAACATGACGGCCACTCATTGTCCTGGCCACTGCCATTGTTTTATCTTAGGCCGTCCTCTATTGTTCTATTCCCGCCCACCATTTCATTATCTTATTTTCAGCCATACTCTATTATTCTAATACCGCTTACATTCCTTATTCTATTTCTGATCACTGTGGACAATGCCTCCATGTGGTTGCCTCATACCTTATTGTTTCCATTCCTTACGCCACCCTGTTCCACATCTTGCTTCTTAACTATAAAAGTAGCGGGATGTATGTAGATAGTTCTTCACTCAGAATATCGATTGATTCGTACCCTTTTGTCCGCTCTCTATTTCTAAAAAGTCCTTCACTCGAGCCGACGCCCTCGGCATCCTCTCAAAGCTCCTCTCACTATCCAAATTAGTGGCACGCACGGAACAGCAGGGTGCAACGCAAGAGCACGTTGAAGCCTAGCCACCCCGTAACGGTTTGCAGGACTTAACCGATATCTCGGCGTGACCGAATCTTGACAGACATGTGGAATAAGGAATGTGAGATAACAAGGTATGCAGAGCATGTGGTTATTGTCCACAACGAGTAAAATTAGAATGAAGGAATGCAAAACGGGGATAAGACAATAAAGGATAGGATAATAGAAATGTGGTCAAGGATAGGACAATAGGGAGTGGCCGAGTATAAAACAATGGAGCTATGGCTGAGGATAATACAAGGACAGGAAGTCCCAAGGTGAGACGGAACAAAGGGTGAGGACAAGCAGTGTGGATGGTGGATGTACCAAGTTAAGACCGGTGTACCAAGTGTTATGCATGCAGCGTGGACACTTGGTCATGGATATAGGATGGTTGCTTGGTCGGTATTGCCGAGTAGACGGGTCTCGGTATATGTACTTGACACCCCAGCACTTCCCATCCTTTCCACCTTTTCTGCTTCCGTCCATAAACTGCGACCTCTAGTCCCTCTACCTCCAGTATACCAAACCTCCCCCTCGGAAACCATTTGGAAGCCTCCAGAAACCCTTCTGGAAGTATCTAGCTAAGTGCCTGACACGTAGGGAACGGTACTGTTGGGGATTGGGAGATTCTCTAACAGATAGGAAGGGTCATTGGATCAGGGATCAGCTTAAAGGAATCCAAACCTCTCTCACTCAGACAATAACTCAACAAATCAGTCTTGATTGACTACCAAAAAAATATAATAAATTTGGCTGGCCATTTAAGAGTGAATTACTCAAAGTAATTAACTCTTATACTATCAAGCTCTTCAAGGCCTAAGGAAATACTTCAAAAATACTTATATATTTCGCTTATTTCTATTTGGACCCACAAGGACCCACAGCCAGGCGCCAAACACTTATACACAGAAAATGGCGCCAAATTGCTGGCTCAAACTCTCAAGATTCAATTGTACAACAAATTCCTGGGCTTAGGTAATAGCTATTACACTTTAGGTCAGCCCAGAAGCTTGGCTTACTTACTATTAATATTTCGTGACTTGACCAGTCATGAGACTACTAGCCGTGGGAACATGACTCATTAATGACTATAGGGTAACTCATTTGTGACTACAGGGTGACTCGTAACTGCCACAGGCTTCTAGGACCTTCCATTCCTTTCCACACCCTTCTACTAATTTCAGGAAGGTCTTGCCTTTTCGGGGAGTTACATAATCAGCTTAGAATTAGTATATATAGAGGCTAGTTCTGTAGTGTAAAGTAACTTGACAATCTATCTTACTATCACCCATAGTCCATTGGATTATCTTGTGCATCAAGCACCTTTAGGTACGTTGATCTGAAGGTCAGTGCCACTCTGGTACGTTGGTCCGAAGGCCAGTGCCACCTTCTCATAGAAACGTTGATCCAAAGGTCAGTGTCTCCCTCTCTTGAGTACGTTGATCTGAAGGTCAGTGCTTGACAAAGGGTTCTCGGTTAAAACATAAAAGGTACGCAAAAACATAGTAAAAGAACTAAATCAGATTTATAGAACATCTGTGGAAATAATCCTAGGCAAGGGTAGAATAATAGTTCACGTACACAAACTATTATTCCTACACATAATTGAAAAGGCACCTGCCAAGGCCCCCTCTAAATAATTCTTTTTGGACATCAACCTGGACAGGCTTCCACTTGCCCTCGTCTTGTCGGAGAACTTGATTAGGCTTTCTTCACACCAAAGTTTTGTCACGGTTCTTGGGTTACCTCATTTACGGTTCCAAAACAGGCATGGGTCACCCATGGGTCAAATGTGGGTGACCGGCAAAGATAGTACAAGGATAGTCGCATGTATATAGTCCCCCAGTCGACTGGACTGTTTGCCAGTACGAATATCGACTTAGTCTACCCCCAGTTTCCGATTCATTTCCGGTAAACTCCCATCTCCTTTCCAAAATTAGGGACAGACGATCGAGGAGGGCGCAACACATAAGTTGAAGCCAAGTCCCTTCGACCTCGAACACTTCAGTGACTGGATCGAACCAATCTGCGACCGACCCTAAGCTCCCAGCACTCCCATCTCCATCCATAGTCCGTCCGATCTCCGCCCTCAGTCTTTGGCCCCATTATGGACCTCTACGCTAACCCGGATAGCCCTTCGGGAAGTACTAACTAAGCACCTGACATGCGGACTTAACAGTGTATGCGTAAGTTGCAGAGTTGACGCCCCGGGTTGGGCCCGAGTCATGGTACTCGTGGCTTGATCTGCACCCACACCCAAGGACACCTGACCCGGTGACCCGTGCAGGTTGGCCTGACCCATGCATTTCCCTACTGACACATGGATTTAACAACAACCCCTAACATATCAGCAATCACACTCAAGGCAGATGTCAAATGGGTGGCCTAGAACCAGCTCATCTGCACCAATAAGAACTTTAGTAGACACAGTCACCTCATTGCAGACTGCTACTAGGAAGGAGGAGGAAAGGAAGGCCAATTCTCACAAGGCTTTGGACAAAGAGGGGGTGCAACAGGCTCTACATTGTTGACAGTCAGCCCCACATCCTCGTCTTCTATACAAACCACAGCAAAGGTGGCAGACACTGAGACCACATATGCGCTGATAGTGGCATTCACTTCTCAGGATCAGAGATACCCCACCCACAATCCATTACAGTGATAGACCCCACCACCAACCAGAAGAAATGAGTGTATACCTCATATCAGACAACACTGAGACTATTGTATCTAGAGTATCGCATGTACTAGAGGAGACAGACATCTGGGCATTAATGGCAAATGTAGATGACTACAGTGTACTTACTTACGCAGACTCCAGAGTGAGCGATCACTGCTTCGGAAATAAGAATGATTTCTCCTCTTATATCAAGTTTCCTGAAGCATGAGAAGGACAAGCTGCAAGCAAAGGAGCATACTTCAAGATCCTTGGTAAAGGAACCATGATCAAAGAGTACTGCTCCAATGGGAAATCCACCAAACTCACTTTCTAGAATGCTCTCCACACCCCTGACTTTGCAGCTAAGCTAATATCCATTAGCCATTGTGATATCACAAACTTCACAGTCCTCTTCAGCACCAGAGAAGCTGTATTCAACGATCCAATGGGCAAGGCCTTCATATCAGCAAAGCAAGTACAGGGAATGTATGTCCTACCTGAAGTGCTCCCAACAGCAATGCTAGCAAGATCTCATGAGAAGCCAGTAATGATTGACGGATAGCACTGCCATTTCACACATGCAGGAATATCAGCGATATGAGAGCTCAAGAGCAAAAACCTAGTTGACGGACTAGACATCACTGCCAAAGAGAGCCTACCAGGATCATGTGAGGACTGTATTTATGGGAAGTAAGCCTCAAGGCCATATGATAAGGTAGTCACCTCCAAACTGGAGGTACTGGAGCGAGTCCACATCGACCTTTGGGGACCATCACAAGTCCAGTCGATCAGGGGAGAAAACTACATAATGTTGTTTATCGATGGTGGGTCATCATTCAAGAAGCTATACTTCCTATCAGAGAAATCAGTGGATGCAACCCTCCAAGCCCTGAAGGACTACAAAGTGGAAGCAGAGAGACAGACAAGCAAGAAGCTGAAGATAATATGGATTGACATGGGGAAAGAGTTCATCAACAAAGTGATAGAAGACTTCTGCAGGGAACACAGAATCATCATCGAGTCAACTACACTGTATGCAAATGCCTCTAATGGAGTCTCAGAAAGGGCAAACCAAACAGTCATTGCAGGCATGTGATGTGTACTCAGTGACTCTGGAATGAAACTGTCACTCTGGGCAGATGGTACGTCATATGTTATCTACACATTAAACCTCGTACCCTTATCACATCACAAGGGGAAGGTACCAGCCAAAGTGTGGATGAAGAAATGACAAGATGTATCACACCTTAGACCCTTTGGATACACGCTATATGCGAAGGTCCCTAAAGAGGTTAACCTATCAAAATTGAGCCCAGCATCAGTCAAATATTACCTTATCAGGTATTATGGTCATGAAGGCTACAAACTCTTTGACAAAAACTCTGGGACATTCATTAAGAGTTGAAACATTATCTTTGAGGAAGGGTGGGGAAACTGAATGCTCCCTATATCATACGACTACTCTCCCGAAGACTTTCAGATATTCCCAGATAAACCACCCTGTTTAGAACCCTCAGACACGACAAAGACCACCACTATAGGACAAATCATACGTGACATTGTACCTATTGCACCAAGGCACAAACCAATGGATGTACCCTCCCATTTCAGAAAGTCAGAAAGTTTACCGGAACTTAATCGGAAACTATGACGCAGAATTAAGTCGATATTCATACTGGCGAATAGTCCAGTTGACTGGTGACTTATATACATGTATCTAGTCTTGTACTATCTTTTACCAAGTAAAGACAAGGGGGGAAGAGAGTACAAGGGCAATATAAAACAAAGAACAAAGGAGTAAGGTATGCAATGATCCTACGCATCATCTATCAAAGGAGCAGAACCTTGACTTCAGAATCTTTGGAGGTTCGGAAACACAGAACCTCAGAATGATGCATTGGAATGTCGGAAATCGGTTATTCAGACTTTGAGTGATCAGAAAGGTCCCAGAAATGGTGCAGGTGGTTGTGGGGTTTAATGTGGGTTTATTTGGTGGCATGGGCCATAACAGTATCCCTCCACTAGGACTGAGCCCTTGAGGTCCTAAGCTTAATCTTGCCGTGAATTGAGCGGAGAAGAGCATGGGACTATTTTTAGGTGTATTGGGACATAATAGGTATTTTTTCCGAGCGCCCATCCGATGCATATATAAGGAGGCTTTTCTTTCCTCTCTGAGTTCCTTTCCAGCCCCCACCCATGTCTGGATTCAAACAGGATATCGAAGCGGAGGTTTCGGAGCAGGTGTGTGCTTTCAAGGCCCAATGTACAAAACAGATTCGCTTGATGAGGGAGGAGGGGGCATGGAGATTGGAGGCTGCTTGGGATATCGGAAAGGATCTGAGAGTCAAAGTCTGAAGGCCAGGGGAGGAAACAAAGGGGGCAGATCGGAGGAGGAGGGGGGAGGGGAAGGATCAAGCCGTGGAGCGCGATGCCCGGGCTCTAGAGTCTGCCCTTTTGACCAGTCAGGTGGATGAGGAACCAGAGGATTTACCCTCCTGGGGGGGTTTTGCTGGGCCATCGGGATCTGAAGACAGGGGTGTTCCACATCAGGTGACTGAGTCTGAGGAATCTTTGGACAGTGGTGACTCTTCGGACACAGAGTCTTCCTACTTGTCCTCTGAGGGCAATCCAGGGGGTGAGGAGGACATCTATCTCATGCCCACAGTCGGGGTAAGCACCATTGCTTGGGACGTGGAGAGGAAGCATTGGAGGTGTCTTGAGAAGGATGCCCAAATTTCGGGGGCACAAAAGGCCTTCGAAAATCAGGTTGCTTGGGATGCACAGGCGGCTGGAAAGGAGGTGGGTCTTGGACCCTTTGAATCTACTCACCGGTCGTTGATTGAACATCAGCCTGACCTTTACCAGGTCACCAGTCCAGGGGTTCCTCCTATGCTGAGGTTGGAACCTTGTGATAGGTGTCACAAACGTGGAGATCCTTGTACATGGACCAAGTCGGCCAAAACCTGTGTTCTCTGTCGGAAGAGCTGGGTAAAGTGCGTGGTCGGTGGGGTGTTGGTTGTTAAGGGGGCAACCACAAGAAAGAGGAGGCAGGAGGAGACAGAGGTCCCCAAGGTGCTCTCTTCAAAAAAAATGAAAGTTGAGGTATTGGTCCCTCCCCTTCCGAAGGGCAGGGGTGACACAAATGATGACATCCTGAGGGAAATCAGGGACGGTGTTTTCGCCCTCAGCGTTGCCCTAAACAGGATAGCGGATGCTTCTGAGATGGAGAATGCCATCAAGACAGATGGTCGGAATCGTCTGACAGGTGTGTGAGGGTGCGGTGGTCTCAACTGGACTTGTTGGGTGGTGGCGAGTCGGTTGATTCCGACGCATGGTGTGGGGAAGACTGCTTTCAAATGGAAAAGGACTTTCAGGGGAGCAGGTTCAGCGCATGGTGTGGGAGATGTGATGCCCAGAGCAGGGCGGTCTATCAAACAGGCGGTCCTGGTATGTAATGTGGAGGACTCGGCACTTGTGATGGGATGACCTACTGAAGACGTGGTTCCAGGGGTTGTGGCACTGGCGATGGAGCCATTTCCTGAAGCGGTGGCTCCGGAGGCTGTGGCTTTGATGGCAGGGTTGGTTCCTGGAGTGGCAGTCCTAGTGTCAGGGTGGAGCGGTGGGGGGGGGCGGAGAAGGGATAAATTATTTCCAACAGTTGGATCCCTCTGATCCCGACCAGGCACATGCCTTGTTTTACGGTGAAGGCTGATGATGTGTATTGACTTGAAATTAATCGTTCTGCGAGGGTAGGGTCATGGTTTGTGTAGCATTCATGGTAGTCATGCTGATTGTCATATTTGTGGTGTTCGTTCAATCGATTGTCACTTGGACGGTGATGGTGCCGTCGGGATTCAGGGAATGTCCTGCAATTCAAGTCTCGGTTGAATTGTGTCAATTAGTTTAGTTCATATTAATATTCTAACAAGAAGGGTTCTAGTTCTAAGAGAATCTACACATGGTACTGTTAGTCTAAGGGATGGTACAGGATTCTGTGATGTTCAGGGTTCTTCCTCAGCAGAGTTTTTTGGAGGGTCAGATTGAGTGCTGAGTAGGGAAATGCACAGGTCAGGCCAACCCGCACAGGTCACCGGGTCGGGTGTTCTTGGGTGTGGGTGTGGGTCAAGCCGCGAGCACCCATGACCTGGGCCCAACCCGGGGCATCAACTCTGACACGAATGCGATGAACGTGTACGTGCATGCACCAACACAAACGCAATGCCCCGAATGTGACAAACGCGCTGTACACGCATGCGACGCCATGAACGCGACGTACATGATGTACGTGCATGCGCCGCGACATATGCAATGCCCGTTAAGTGCACATGCCGCCACATACATGACATACACGATGTATGCGCACGTGCCGTGATGAACGAGATGTACACGACGTATGCGCACGCGCCATGATGAACACGACATATGCGCCACCATGTACGCGACATATGTGCATGCGCCATGATGAACGCAACATATGCAACGCCCGTACACACATGTGCCACCATGTATGTGACGTACGTGACGTATGCGCATGCGCTGTGATGAACATGACGTACGCGCCGCCATGTATGCGATGTATGCACATGCACCATGACGAGCGCGACATATGTGCTGCCATGTATGTGCCGCCACGTATGCGACGTATTGTGTGTGGGTGCAGCATGCACCCGAGACCCGTCTACCCGTGGGAAAAAACCCATGGGTTGACCGGTCCGGGTTTCCCATGGGTCGGGTGTGGGTTACCCACATTTGACCCGTGGGTGACCCGTGCCATTCTCTAGTGCTGAGTGAAGACTGCTAGCTCCATATTGCCAAGAATCAGTTAGGATAATCTAAATGAGTAGTACTCAATGCCCTGTTGATCAATGGATCATAGTGGGTAAGCATATGGTCCTTGCAACTAAAATTCTGATGGGGTTTGGAGGGTCAGATTCAGAGGGTCAGAGTTCAGAGGGTCAGATTCAGAGGGTCAGAGTTCAGAGGGTCAGAGTCGGAGTCTTTCCGCAGAAACGGGTCGAAATCCTTTTGATGATTGATCATGGGGGGTCATATTCCTGAAAAGGTTGGATGCATTGTTTTGTTTTACATCCTTTGGCACAGTTGGTGTTCAACACAAACAACTGGTGCTGGAGTCGGGAGCCTAGCTTCTTATTCCTTGGTTTCCGAAGCGTCTGACATCTCAGACTCTTCTTCAACCTCTTCTGTCACAGAGGCTGCTCGTCCTTTAGTGACTGTGGTGGTGGATCTTGGGCATTCCTTGGCTGAGTGGCCCGATCTGCTGCAAAAGAGGCAGAGGTTTTGTTCGAAGCGGCATTGCCATTCTTGCGGTGTTGTCAAGCTTTGGTTACTGACAGACTTTGGTACTGCCGAGGGGTGTTGACAAAAAGGTCGGGCAGACTATGGCCAAGTCCTGCAGACCAAGAGTAGTGGCATTGGCTTCAACATACTCATGTGTTAGGCCCTACCTACCATGCATGCCACCTATTTGTAACAGACAGATACTCAGGAGGATGCTGATGATGCCAGCCTGAGTTGAGGACTTAACAGAGGAGAAGAAGGTAGAAGGGCCTAAGCCTAGTCGATACCCAGAATGAGGAAATATGTACATACATGTCCTACTTATATAGGTTAAGAAGCCACATGTGGAATAAGGAATGTGAGACAACAAGGTATGCAGAGCATGTGGTTATTGTCCACAAGGAATATAATTAGAATGAAGGGATGCAAAAACAGGGATAAAACAATAAGGGATAAGATAATAGAGACGTGGCCAAGGATAGGACAATAGGGAGTGGCCGAGTATAAAACAATGGAGTCGTGACTGAGGATAATACAAGGACAGGAAGTTCCGAGGTGAGGCAGATCGAGGAATGGGCAGATGGTGTGGCAGACGTGCTGAGCCGAGAATGGCGTGCCAAGTGACATGTATGCGGCATGGACACTTGTACGTGGATGTAAAATGGCTGCTTGGTCGGCACTGCCAAATAACCGGAACCTTGGTACGTATACTTGACAGGTGTAAGTTTTCCATCTTTTCCGATTTTGGACGAGAGATCCATGGTAGTCCTGCTACCACTGGATGGGGTCGTGGGTTGGCCTACATTGGCCGTCTTATTGCCTGTGTTAGGGGCCAAATACGTGGTCACAGGGGTCCTCCCTCTGTTGTAGGGGCAGCCAAAGTTCCGGGTGGAGGGGGGGCTCTCTGGCGATTTCCAATCGTCGCTCCCAGTAGCGGGTGTCAATGGATTGGGACAGGAGACAGAGTTGGAGCAGGGAATGGGGCTTTCCTACTCTAGAGATCTTGTCCTTGATCCTGCCGGGGAGTCCATTGTAAAACTGGCGAAGAAGTGCAGCATTGCCCCAGTGGACGCGGGTGGCTAGTCGATTGAATTTGACTACATATTTTGTGATGCGCTGATTATTACGCATACGGAGGGTCTCAAGGTCTGCTTTGGCCTCTCCTTCTGGGTCATGGGGGCCAAAGTTGGTTTTGAGTTCATTCACAAACTCCTCATAGTCATGGAGCCAGTCTGGCTCATTGGGGGCGGAGAGGGCTGGTTCAAACCAGTCCAGGGTGGTACCGGTCAGGTACGACAGTACATAGGTTACCTTGGCACTCTCAGTGTCGAAAGCATCAGGGTGGTCACGGAAGTTCAGTCTACATTGCACTAAGAAGGCTTGTAGTTTCCTCAAATCAGATCCATCAAAGGTATCCGGATCCCAGACCTTGACGGCACAGGGGGCTGATCTTCTGGGGCTGGCTAAGTTGCTTGCCACCATAACGAGGGCCTGAGTGAGATTGGGCACAATGTTGGGTCCTAAGGTGGGGGCCCCTCCTGGGTGTGCAGGAGGCGGTGGTGCTGCGGTGGGTGGTGCGACATGGAGTTGGGCAATGGGGGGTGGTGCAGCAAGCGGGGGTACGACAGGTGGTGCAATGAATGGTGGTGCTATGGGCGGTGGTGCCACTGGCAGAGGTGTGAAGGGTGGTGGTACATAGGGGGGAGATGCGAATGGGGGAGGTGCCAATGAGTCTGACGGCACTGCTGTGGATGGTCCTAAACTGGATTGCATCTCTGATGGAGACGATTGTTGAGTCACTGGGAGGAGGTTCACAAGGAACGGGTTGGTCAAATTCGAATGCAGGTGTTGATCTGCGTCCGAGAATCTGGAGTCGGAAGAAGGCTCCGGGGGGTGTGCTGGAGTCTGAGGTGTCTGGAAACTTGGTCCAGGGATGGGCAGTTCTCAGGGGATGGATACACGGTAGGCAGATGCCTGGGTGATTGTCTGCATGGCTTGTGAACATGTGATAGGTCTCATGCTTTTTATGATGATCAGGAGTGTGAGTATGAATATACTGTTAATGTTAAGGATTTGATATTCAGCCCAAACATCTCTTCTCCTTATCCTTGGCAACCAGGACCTAATGGTATTAGAGAGAGAGTATGGGTTCTATTCATTATTATTTCTGATATCTGCCTTTGATAGGAGTTTGAATTTTCCATTGTATTTTGCAGTTGTGTGACTCTGTGACCTCAGCTCTTTTCCAAGAGACTGAGGTATGAGTTCAAGTTTATTCTCATATTTCATACAATTGTTAACAATTCTTTTGGATAGTATTTCAGGTAGCTAAATACTTCTAATATGAGCTCTTTTCCAAGAGACTGAGATAGTATTTCAGTCCTTATCTTTTAACAGGTTATAGGCCCCGGTGATGCAGGGAATTGACCTAGGACTCCTGGAACTGAGCCACGGGTGGCACCCGTTGACCACAGCCAAGCCAAAGGCCATTGGGATGCAAGACATGATGATCCGAAGGCCAGATGGCAAACATACTTGCGGGTGGCACCCTGTCACAAAAATCAGCCATGATGCACACAACGTGCAAGACGGTACTATTGGGTACAAAGACAAGGTCACATACACATCTATTACACTATGACCCAAGAGGGAGCGAAGCACCATCAGCCATAACGAGCCTGCTGGCAAACACGCGTGATGACGACTGTCATGTTGACACGAGGCCCCTTTCTACTTAAGACTTACAACTATGACGCTACCGCGCGGATCTTGAACCAACGACATACGGGAGCAAAGCACCATCAGCCAAAATGAGCTCGCCGGTGAACATGCGTGACGACGACCATCACGGCGACATGCAGCCTACTTATGAATTACGATACCGCGCGTATCCCGGACCAGATGCACCACGGCATACTCAGTAGCCCAGACACAACCTGAGAGACACGAAGAGCTTGCCAGAGACCACGCGAGGACAGTGGTGCATGCGCCAAGGGGCGAGGACAGACACGGAACGAGGGGAGGATGACCGCTCATGACATGCCAGACGATAGCGCATGAGTACGAGTAACGTGAGTGCAGACCTCGTGGAACAAACCCACATGAGGGGTGGTACGTGGCTGCCACCGACGTGATAGGAAACACTTGAACCCAGGGCATGAGCCATGCCCCCAAGACTACAACGAGGATGATAACCGGAAACAGGTGGTGCGATCGCCATCGAGACTGGTGGCACGCCAATTACCCAGGGAGGTTTTGATGTTGAACCTTTTGATCCACTGGAAGAAGTG
>QLPI01011404.1:0-11456 GCA_003314275.1 Chroogomphus rutilus | reverse complement strand
GAAGATTCTCACCGAAAGGCTCGGCATATATTGAGCTTGAGGGGGCATGTTGGGTGCAAACTGGCATCTCACCCCTGAGAGACCAACCTCAATATACTGTAATATTATATCGATTTCGGTACCATTCAGTGCGCTTTTTATCTCTTTATTTTTCTCAATTTTACTTGTATTTTTACCCTCATTATTGAGGGAGTTATTCGTATTCTACTATGTACGCTACTTATGGGCGCTTGTCCACGCACGACGCGACTAGCGTGGCCGGCTCCCTGGGTTTGGAACCGGCAGCCTGGCTCAAACCTTCGATAGGGTCAAGGGCCGGTTGCAGGGTATATGCGGGTGAGACACGACCCGCGCAAGCCTCCCTCCTCAGTTATTGACTATACTGAGGAGGTGAGTTGTATAATATTATGTACAAAGCCTCAGGGCTAATTTCTCTTTTATTTCTTTTGTAAGATAAATTAAATAGGTATATTTTCGAATATACACTCAGTTATTGACTATACTGAGGAGATAAATTAAATAGATAAATTAAATAGCTGCCTAAAGAATTCTTCAATCCTACTGTACTTGCTCATAATCTCATCAGCATCTTCCCCATCTGGAAGTCCATAGAGTAACACATGGAAGATGTGGAAGTACAGACATACCTGGAGGACTTTGCAATAGGTGTATCACTAATCTGGTCTCAGGAGGTGATTGTAAAATGGGGTATCCCCTGATACTGACTCCTATTGTGTTGGTTCCATACACCCCTTCATCTAATTGCTTGGTGAATTTTCAATTAATTTTGGAGGTATTTTGGTCTCAGAGGTGGATCATATGTGGAGTCAAGTCTGCCCCAGAGGACTGGAGGACAAAGATATGGTTCCCAGAGGTTGACAGTAGGCTGGAGGTCAATGATAAGGTGTCTGGAGGTCCAAGAGCTCTAGATATAAAAGATAGGGAGTCTGGAAGTCCCAGAAGACCAGAGTTGTAAATAGGGTGTCCCCTGACAGAAGGCTGGAAAAGATCAGAGATGTATAGTCAGAGATTGAAATTGCAGAGCAGCTTGAGGAATGGTCAGAGGAAAGTTGGAGATCAGAGTGGACTCTAACGTTCACCCTCAACTTGTAAGCTTGACTTGACTCAGAGATTGAGCATATAATTAGCATCCTCTCTCAACTCAACTCAACTCATTTTCCATCACTGGAGTGTGAAGACTTGGACAGTAGCTCATAAAAGTATAGAATCATCAGAAAAGACATAATATCAAATTTGAATTGGTTTATGGAGCAACATATCTGTTCCCTGATTTTCCAATAATGGATCCTTATAGAAAAGGCCTCGCTGGTCCTTAACTGTATGGAACGAGGAAGCACCATGGATATTGTATGCTACAGGGTTCCATCATGGAAACTCTGGATCCTTCAAGACCTTTTAGTAGTATATTATACACATCATATAAGATACTAACAATTCATATTTATTTGTCACAGGGGGCCACAAGCCTTGCTATGTCAATAATGATAAATTTTTGATAAAAAGTGTTCAACTTGAGCCATGGGAATGTGACTGTTCGGGATGTGGCAAATTTTGTTAGGTTACGATGACATCAACCTTAACATTTTCATTACAGGTACTTGATTATATTAATGTTGGGCCGAAGCAAAAAAAAACTCTCACCTCTACTCTTATAGTTGGGCTCAAGCTAGCTGCATTACAAATAATGACAAAGACAATTTAACTACATAGAGCAAACGGGAAAGTGGTGGGTGGGTGAGAAGAGACGGTGTACTACTGTGGATCACAGATGGTCGTTTCACCTCTCCTGTCGATCACCAAATACCATAAGCGCTCAGCGCCTTGAATACTTGATTGAACCTGAATCTCTCGCGTCGCTCCATGGCTGACATCATTATTCGCAAACGACCTCATACGGATGCCGTGCAAACGCAACGCAAGTTCTTCAAAAAAACAGCCAGAGGCAATGTTCTCAAAGGTTTGTTTCATTATTTATGTTATGCTCTTGATCTGAATTTTTGCTATCCAAGTTATAAGAGAACGCTACCTCAGGGATGACGTTCCATGTGGACTGTTTCCTTGTAACATATGTTCCTCCGAGCTCGACCACCGCAAGAGTCTCCCTTCACGTGGCTCTCTGAGTCATAGCATGTTTACCTCGGGGCATCTACTTGTACCAGACACTAATGTCTTTCTGCATCAAGTTCCTCCGTTCATTAGTTCATCAGTTCTTGCCTTCACACTGATGATTCTTTCTAGATGGACCTTCTCGAGTCTACTCTCTTCAACCCACCCATCATATTACTTCAAACTGTCATTGAAGAGGTCCGCCATCGATCCTTGCCTCTTTACAACCGTTTGAAAGGTCTTGTCGACTCCGAAGACAAAAAGATCTATGTTTTTTACAACGAGTATAGAACGTAAGTTATATATCACGTTGTTTCTGCAGATTTTAGACTTGCATGTGTAGAGACACTGCTGTTATAAGCAAAGAGGCCGAAAGCCCAAATGATCGCAATGACAGGGGTTTGTCAATTTCATTACTCCACAGCTCTTTCCCTCAACATAATTTCAGGTATCAGAAAAGCTACGGCGTGGTATAACTCCCACATTTCCCAGAACTTCTCATCAATACGAGGACAAAGCATCAGTCACTCTACAGCGGTGCTTTTAACGGACGATGCTGCCAACCGAGCGATGGCAGAAAAAGATGACATTAAGTCTGTGTCTGGTGTGTCCTTATACCATTGAGATATGCGTATTGCGGGATTTTCAAGGATGGTTCTCAGTCAGACAGTATGTTGAGGGAATGACAGGCCCAGACACGGCTCTGTTACTCGACCTGTTAGCTGTTGGCCCAGAAGAAATCGAATCCACCCGGACAGCATCTGCATCGCGGAGCGCTCTTTATCCAGATGTAAGCTCTATAACGTTTACTCGACCGAGTTTTTCTCATTTAGGTACTTAGTATTTGCCGACTGCAACATTAATCACTGGGATTAGATCTGGAAACCTACACCAAGGCCCTTTCAATGCAAACGCATATAATTATTTGGAGGTACTCCTTGCCTTCCTTCATTCCCTATACGATCATTATTGACATATTGTAGGGAGCGGTGAATGCTCCTGCATTCTCTAAGCCCGTCCTTTTACTTGGTCGCGAGAACATGAATAGATCAGTGCACGGAGACCTTGTCGTTGTCGAAGTCTTTCCGGAGTCCGAATGGAAATCTCCAGCAGATGAGGTGGTTGATCAGGAGGGTAGGACTTTCCTGTTTCGGAATATATATTTCCTCCTCACGAGTAATATTCAGCGACGCTTAAAAACGATGATGCAGAGGACTCAGAAGAAGACACAGTGGAACAAGATAAAACAGCAAAGCTTTTACATAAAGAGAGGCTTCTGGCCCGGAATACGACCTCCAAACCTCAATCAGAGAAGCAGCCCACTGGAAGAGTAGTCGGGATAATAAAACGCAATTGGCGGGCGTACGTCTCAATTTTTTTTCTACGTCTTCCTCCCGTCTGATTATTCTGCGTTCAGTTATGTCTGCCACATTGATCGAACATCTCTTTCCAACTCAAGCCCACATTCCCTCTCCATCCAAACCGTCTTTGCGACTCCCGTCTCACGATTACTACCACGGATCCGCCTACGTACACGTCAAGCTCCTGTGCTACTATCACAGAAGATCCTTGTAACCATCGATCGCTGGTCAGCCACATCGCGTTATCCAGAAGGACATTTTGTTAGGGCTTTAGGTCAAGTAGAAAGCAAGGAGGCCGAACAAGAAAGCTTACTGCTTGAGTTCGAAGTCCCATATAGGCCGTTTGGCAAGGCTATTTTAGATTGCCTTCCCCCTGAAGGGGATAAGTGGGTTGTCCCACCCAAAAGTACAGCGAACCCAGAATGGCGCGATAGGGAGGACCTGCGAGACCTTCTCATTTGTAGCATCGACCCTCCCAGTAGGTATATATGTATATTTTATGTTTTCGTGGCTCTGACTTCAATACATAGATTGTCAGGATATTGATGATGCTTTACATGCTCGTGTTCTACCAAACGGAAATATTGAGGCCGGAGTTCGTGCGTGATGCTCGCCTCTTGCTACCAACAGGCTCTGACACATCAAAATTAGACATCGCTGATGTATCACATTTTGTACTTCCTGACAACCCTATGGATGCAGAGGCTGCATCTAGGGGCACCACCGTGTACCTTGTCGATAAGCGAATTGACATGCTCCCAAGTCTCTTAGGCACAAATTTATGTTCTCTCAGGCCATATGTTGAACGTCTAGCCTTTTCTGTTATCTGGGTAAGAGCTAGTAACATATATCACTGTTGCAACTTACAGAGTGGGTGGTTGACCTGACGCATGTCATCCAGGAACTGACACCCGAGGCCGATATCGTAACTGTACGATTCACAAAGTCAGTGATTGCCTCCAAAGCCGCCTTTACGTATGAACAGGCCCAAATTCGAAAGGATGACCTGTGAGTTATGATATTTACATCTCCACGTGTAGTGGATGTTACCCTTTAATGCAACCCTGTACTTTCAGGCACCTACAGGACGATCTTACAGCCAGCATTCGAATGCTCAACCGTCTTGCTCAAAAGTTGAAATCGAAGCGTATGGCGGCAGGAGCTCTCAACCTTGCCTCCCCAGAAGTCAAGATCCATCTCGATAGCAGCGAGTCGTCCGATCCAATTGACGTCGAACAGAAGGAAATGCGAGAAACAAACAGCCTTGTTGAAGAGTTCATGCTATTAGCGAATATCAGTGTAGCCAAGAAAATTCAGGAAACATTCCCACAGACGGCAGTCCTCAGGTAGCTATTTAACTTCTTCTTGCGTCATTAGGGGGTTTTTCATGTGTTCGACAGACGACATCTTCCACCACCACGAACAAACTTTGAAAGACTTCAAGATATTTTACGCAAGCGAAAAGGTCTACATCTTGAAGTGACCAGCTCTGGTGCTCTAGCTTCATCATTAGATCTATGTATTGTGAGTGCTATATATTATTTACATGAAGAATTGCGAGAGTTCATCGAGATATTAGGACCCAAGTGAACCTGCATTTAATACGCTTGTTCGTATCATGGTGACTCGATGCATGCTTTCGGCGGAGTACTTCTGCTCCGGCAGCGTTAGCCGAGATACATTTAGTCATTATGGACTTGCAAGCCCAATCTACACCCATTTTACCAGTCCGATCCGCCGATACGCAGGCGAGTATAGCCACCACTTACTTGACATGGCTAATTTGCATGAACAGATATTTTGACGCATCGTCAATTAGGGGCAGCTATTTCACACTCGCCTCTGCACCCATCCCTCCATGTGAAGTCCTATGTCGAGCGTATATTGGACACGGTCAATCATCGACATCGCATGGCTCAAATGGCAGGAAGAGCTAGCGTCGAATTTTACGTCGGATTGGCTCTCAAGGCAAGGGGACGTAAAGACGGGAAACAAGAAGAAGTGCAGGAGGAAGCATTTGTCATTCGCACATTCAGGAACGGCCTGGGTATCTTCGTTTCCAAGTGAGTTTATGAAAACTAAAATGCTCTCTTGTTTCTTATTATGATCTACATAGATTGGGCATTGAAGGCTTGGTAACATTTAAACGTGAAACCAAGTTTGATCCTGATGAATACACCATTACGGTTCCATCACAAGGCGGAAAGGATACTACAATAGCCGTTTTCGATAAGGTCATTGTGAGTATCTCTGTGGAGAAGGACAAAAATACCCAGCGAGGTCGGGTTAAAATGACACTAGTGGAACCTATAGATTCCAGAGAGTTGTAATATCGTTCTTTACCCTGTTCATTTCCCATCTACAGATGATTCTCCCATTGGTAATTCTCCCATTGGTAAAATAACGTCACGGGAGGGGAAAGCCCATAGTTTTATGCTTGTGTCACGAGAAACCGGATATGATCGTCGAAGTCGAGTGCGAACTGTGTCGTCGGTGGATGAGTCGGAATCTGGGAGTGTCTCTGGTTCGAATAAATCGTTGTCGAAATGTCGAGACCCCGAAACAGAAATAAGAGTCGGTTCCAAGGGATGTAAAGCTGTAGCTGCGACGGTATCTGACAGATATTAGTTATTTAAGAACAAATACCTGCACCCTAGCTCACCGTCATGAGCTTTATATTTTGCAATAGGTTTGGCCGAGGGCTCCGTGTCTAGATTGAAAAAAGATATAAAACCATTCTTTACATGCATCATCATTGGGTAGGCATGCATTTGCGTAGAAACGCACTGTATCACCAGTGACTATCATCGTTCCGTAGACGTCTAAATCGAAACTGAGTCGCTGATTCGTGAAGCCGGGGCGTTCAAATTCCTGCAATGGCATGCTTGTGTCCCCGCGAATATCCCAACCAAGGATAGCATTTGCTCGGCGTGAGGCCGCATATACCATATAAGGTTGCATTGGATTAAATTTGACCTGAACAATCCCAATTTGGTGTGGGGATGCACTTGTTAAATATATACGACAATGGTCACGAACCTGAGTAATTGGACCATTTACACCCCCAAGAGACTGGACTATCTCTGCTTGAGTGGACTCGGTGTATAAAACTAAAGACGACGAGAACGTCCCAGCAGCATAGAGCCCCGAGTAGTCAGGACAAAAGGCCAAAGCAGAAATGATCCCTCGAACATAAGAGACTCTTTTAAGATCATCCGGTAACAGTGGAGACTACGAAACCATGCTCTACCTTTCACTCCCGATTTGCTTTTCTTGGAGGGACTAGTGAAAATGCGTTTGCCTTCGCCGGGATAGTTGATATCGAATACTTCAATGGCGTCCTGGAACCCACAATACAACCTACACAAACATGTGATGAGAATTCCAATAAAGTTCCTGAGAACACCCAACTTCGAAACCGTTTGGTTAAATGTCATACTATGGGGGGCAATTTGCCTCTCTCGATGATCGACAATTGTGTAAGAAGCACGAAGCTGCATCAATCCAAAGTCTGTGAGAATACCTCAGAAAACGAGACGCTAGAATTGACTCTGCCGTCCGATGCATCAAGCAACTTTACAGGACACTCCCTGACTGAGGCCAGGAAGCAGAACGAAGAAGGATCCTCAGGAACAGCAGTTGGATACCACAAGGTTCCTAGGATGTTCCCTAACTGTGAAAACCGCCTGGCAGGAGCTGGTAGCATCACGCGCAGTGAATATGTAAAACGGTGATATTGGGCTCACACATACAAAAACAGGTGGTTTCCGCGGAACCGAGCGGTCTGCAACCTTGGAGTCAGATCAGTAAATCATGCATTGACAATGCAGACACCGTACTCTGGCAAATCATAGACCTCGATCTCTTTGATTTCACTGGTCGCCAACGCCACTGCACCATTAGCACATAGACTACAAGACCGAAAACAATTGGTTTCCTGTGTGGAGCATTGAGGAGACGATGCAATGAGACTTGGCGGTTCACGGGGATCGATACCCTTCAGAAAGTTGCGAGCTGGGGGTATTTCAGAATCCATGAGTGCCTTAATCGAAACAACAATTCCGACGCCTCGAAAATCCGAAACTTGCTTATCGAAACTTGCTACTGGAGCCTCAGACCGGAGGACTATATTGGATCCATACCACCTCCACCAAATTCCCACGATCCTCCAGGGCTCTCATTTGCCTCATGGACCTGGAAACCTGTCCAAGAAAGCTGCCTCTACTCCCACTCTATTGAAAAACAACACATTCATATCCCCTATCACAACTCAAATGCCTTCTCCCCTACCATCCTCTCAACAGCCTCCAACACCTAACAGACTGCTAAAGCTCAATCAGGTGCTACCCCAGCTACCCACCAGGACAATCCATTCCCAGCTGTGGAGAATTCTGTTAGTTTAATTAATGTTGTAAATGCTTTGGTTGTATAGATGCCTTCATATAACTATGAGGCTTGTCTGAACAATGACATCCTCTATCAATGTCAGTGTCAGTGTCTGAGTTTCTCTCTCTTTTCTTCTTGTCATTCTTTTACTCTATTGTACTCAATATATTATAGGCTCTGGCCTAGCCTAAAAACCACCAGAAAACCCCAATATTGTTGCTTATCAATATATATTCTTTCCACCATCTTTTTACCATTCACATGCCATATCTACATCTCACCTGCCATGTTATCTCTCAACAACCAGGTTAACATGCTCTCCAAGGTGCTATCCTTTGAGGGAGAAAACTATCATATTTGGAAAGAGGGGATAGAAATGTTTTTTATAGGAGTTAACACCATCTGGATCATAGATAAGTCCACTACTATTGTTCCAGAGAGTTTCAAAGCAGAGGATAGATGAGTTACTTTCTTTATCTAGTCAAGCCTTACCCCCAAACTCTAGTATTTGGTTTCTAGCAAGTAATCTGTGCTGGAGGCCTGGAAGGTTATCAAGCTTCAGAAATGCCAAAGGGGTTGGGCATGTAATGGCCAAGTCCTGCAGGCCAGGAATAGTGGCTTTGGCTTCAACGTACTCGTGCGTTGTGCCCTACTTGCCGTGCATGCCACTGATTTGGGACAGAGGGAATACTCGGGGGGTACCGAAGGTGCCAGCCTAAGTAGAGGACTTTACAGAGGAAGGAGAAGGTAAGGGGCCTAAGCCTAGTCGATACCTAGAATGAGGAAGTATGTACATGCATGTCCTACTTATATAGGTTAAGGAGCGACATGTGAAATAAGGAATGTGGGACAATAAGGTATGCAGAGCATGTGGGAGTATTGTCCACAATGATTAAAAATAGAATGGATGAATGTAAACAGGGATAACTGCGTTCACGCCTGCACTGCGTTTGCGCCTGCACTGTGTTCGCGCCTGCACTGTGTTCGTGCCTGCACTGTGTTTGCGCCTGCACTGCGTTCGCGCCTGCACTGCGTTCGCGCCTGCACTGCGTTCGCACCTGCACTGCGTTCGCGCCTGCACTGCGTTCGCGCCTGCACTGCGTTCGCGCCTGCACTGCGTTCGCGCCTGCACTGCGTTCGCGCCTGCACTGCGTTCGTGCCTGCACTGCATTCACGCCTGTTGCCATCGTGCACTCATAGCATCAACTTGCCACACCCACCACCACCGAGCGTGTCATGTATGCGTCACACTTGCCATCGTGCACGCATCACATTCGCCGTCGCACATGCGTCACATTTGCCGTCGCGCACGTGTTGCGCTGACTTGCCGCATTATTGTTGTGCTGACTGGCTGTGTCCACCACCACTGCGTGTGTAATGGGCTTCCACATGCTGCTCACACCTCCCTCATGCATCCATGTCATCCCATCATGTGTTACTACTCTAGGGTTTGGTATGGGCCGAAAGGGTAGTCTGTGGAAGATGTGGCCTATGTGCCTGGGTGCAGCTGGGAATTGCCTGTGGAGCTCTTGTGTTTTCTGTCTTGCATTCCTCATGTTCTTCTCTGGCACCCACGAATTATCTTCTCTGGAGTACCCAACCCACTTCACCAGATACTGCAGCACTCCTCTACGCATTCTGGAGTTCAGAACTTCCTCCACTTCATACTCTACTCCTTTTAGTGTCATCACTGGTGGAGGGGGTATTGGCTTTTGTTATATGCAGGATGTGGGTGTTCGGGCAGGGCGTAGCAGGACAGTATTAAACACAGAATGGATGTTCTTCCAATTGGGGGGTAGTCATAGTTTATAGGCACGTTCTCCCACTTTTGCCACAATTGGGAATGGGCCATAATGTCTGTCTTCTAGTTTTTTTAAAGGTCGGTCGGTGGTGATATTAAGGCCTTCTAAGTAAACCTTGTCCCCTACTTGATATTGTGGTACGTCTTGCCTTCCTTTGTCATAATACTTCTTCATGTCTGATGCTGCCTTTTCTCGTGCTGCTACTGCCTCCTCTCTTATTTTCTTCATCCTTCTCTCAAACACATCTGCCGCCTCTGTTTCTGCCTCCCGTCATGGCTCTGTGGACTTCCTTGGATGCTGTCCATAGTTTAAGTAGAATGGAGAGTACCCTGTCGACATTTGGATCTTGTCATTATAGCTGAACTCTGCCAATGGCAACTATTCTACCCAGTCATCCTGCCAATGGTTGACAAACAGCCGTAGATACTGCTCTACCTCTTGGTTAATGTATTCTGTTTGTCCATCTGTCTGGGGATGATAGGCAGTCGATGTCAGGGGACGACCCTCTCTAAAACTCTGATCCAACTCCGAAGTCCCATTTTAAAATCCGATCAACTCCGAGGCTAAGATACCCAAGTCCGAAGGGACCGCCGAGCGGAAGCAGGAGTGATCTTAAACATGGTGACTAGAACCCAGAGTAAAATGCCCAAGCCTCGGACTTAGTACCAGGAAGTTGGCTCTACAGACTCCGATGTATTGATTTGTAAGCTAGTGCACAGACCACTTATATAAAGAGTATAAAAGGGGTTCACCAGCAGCGGGATCCTTAGACTTTCCTCTTTGGATTCCCCCTGCTTAGGTGAGGTCCCCACATGTATTTAGGTAGTTATAATTGAAACCTTTGGATTCCCCCTGCTTAGCTTGCCTCCGAGACACCTCCGAGAGGCTGCAAGAGGGTTGCCCTTACAGTTGAAGGGTTCATCTTTATCCCTAGCAGTGTCAAGCCCGCAACACCGAGTACCGATTCACTCGGGAATACCGATTAACCGGCCCTCACCCGTATTATCTCGCACCACCGCGCGGCCTCGGATCGGTACATCCTGTACATCGTATGGACCACTCCCCTCGTACATCCCCCTCCATTGTTCCTTCACCCCCTATCCACTCCTTTACCCGTTTCCCCCGAACAACATGACGGCCACTCATTGTCCTGGCCACTGCCATTGTTTTATCTTAGGCCGTCCTCTATTGTTCTATTCCCGCCCACCATTTCATTATCTTATTTTCAGCCATACTCTATTATTCTAATACCGCTTACATTCCTTATTCTATTTCTGATCACTGTGGACAATGCCTCCATGTGGTTGCCTCATACCTTATTGTTTCCATTCCTTACGCCACCCTGTTCCACATCTTGCTTCTTAACTATAAAAGTAGCGGGATGTATGTAGATAGTTCTTCACTCAGAATATCGATTGATTCGCACCCTTTCGTCCGCTCTCTATTTCTAAAAAGTCCTTCGCCTCGAGCCGACGCCCTCGGCATCCTCTCAAAGCTCCTCTCACTATCCAAATTAGTGGCACGCACGGAACAGCAGGGCGCAACGCAAGAGCACGTTGAAGCCTAGCCACCCCGTAACGGTTTGCAGGACTTAACCGATATCTCGGCGTGACCGAATCTTGACAAGCAGCCGGTATAGGTCTTTTGTGAATTTTGAGATGAATTGAGAGCCTCTGTCACTGATCACTACCTCTGGGAGTCCAAAGTCCCTCCACACTGTGTCTCTGAAGATCCTTGCAATCCCTTCTGATGTAACCTCTCCATTTGTCGGTGCCAATCT
>QLPI01011394.1:0-19270 GCA_003314275.1 Chroogomphus rutilus | reverse complement strand
ACCCGTTGAACCCGCGGGTACCCGTACCCGTACCTGCAATAACCCGCTACCCGTTGCTAAGGGTATGGGTATTCTCGGGTACGGGTACGGGTAGGCACAAAATACCCGAGGGTTACCCGTGCCAATCACTAATCTTATCAACCTGCACCCAAGGACACCCAACCTGGTGACCCGTGTGGGTTGGCCCAACCCATGCCATTCCCTAACTATACCAGGCTACAATTATCATTGTCATTGCTCACATCCCCAGACCAAGTGGAAATACATTATTAAGTGTAGTACAAATCATCTATGATTTACCCATATTGTCCCACAGACCCCACCATTGCTACATGGCCAAACGGCCCCCTGCATATCCACACACACAGTCACATGATCACATGTGACATTGAGCCAAATCAGGATAGATCAATCAGGGCATACATCCAGCTGTCTGGACATACTCGAAATACATATTGATACATACCAGAAGGCACCATGATGGTGCTAAATGTTGGCAGTATCAGGAGCACTCACATGCAACTGTCACATACTCATGCATCCCCCATAGCCACCTCCCTGGGTCGGCACTTAGCCAAACTCAAAAGCTTCACATTGCACGGCAGGCTGCATACACTTAAAGAAAATAGAATAAAAAACAAAACAAATAAGAATAAAATAACTACGACAATTCCACAACCTTCCTCAACCGTCACCCGGAATATTCGCCCAGAATTATGAGACTCACCGTTAACCACGACGCAGGTTACACATGGACAACACACTTGTCAATTGTCAAACGCACGTTTCCATGTCGCTGCCACCCCTGACGCTCAACAAAAAGTGGCACATCAGACGGTGCGAGAAGCTTGAACCGCCTATTACCAACGAACCAGTGACGCTCAATCCGTAGCCATGGCCGCATACCAGTGTTCACTGGTCAATTCAAACCATCTCATCTTAGTGGTTCGTGATAGATGTCTGACAGAGCAATTCAAACAACGGTTGAATCAATCGGTAGGCACATAACCCTGTTGTTTTTCGATGGCAAGATTTTCTAGATAGTAAGCTCAACCGAGAACATACCGTCGGATTGGTCGACACGAGCACACGAGCGCGAACCAGACACACTGTGCAGTGTTGGGCCTGGGAGAGAGCCTGCTGGGTGAGTGGAAGAGTCTCCACGTGGGGCGCATCGAAAAGGGCGTCGAAAAGCGCTACAGACTTGCAGCGCTGAGACACGACCTCGAACCATCCCCGTTAAAACGCCGCTTTCCCCATTGACAGAGGTCATGATTGTGCGCGGCATGCACACGCCTCGGCTACATCGCCTTCTGGACCGTTCGGACCTTGGCCACCAGGTCCAGCAACCTCAGACCCCTCCGCTGTACCCGCCCTCGCTCACTTTGACCCTCCCTCCCCCTGCACGCACTCGCACCTTGCCACGTCGTCACCCAAGAACACATTCATCGCGCTTGGCGTGTTTCGCACCCCGCGTAAATCCAGCAAGAACCGGAACTTCCGCATCGTGACTAAGTTCCAATCGCTAACCTCATTCATGAAAACAATTCAAATCTCTTTCGAGGACACCCTATTGGAGAAAACCAAATAGGATTCGCTCAACATCTATCAACTTTTTCCCCCAATCCCCAACGAAAAGTGCCATGTCACGTGGCTCAAGTTGCTTTCAAGCTAAATGCATGTCTCGGCTCCTGTCAAGAGAATGAGATATATACACTATATTCCTAGAACAAATGTATAGTCAGTCTGACCAAGATTAACCAAAACATGGAGAAGTTACTTAAAACCAACATGGTGATGTGCCAAATGATTGATGAAACTGTTGTTTGGCTTACTCCTTCCGACATCTATCACGAACCATTAGGAAGAGTTGAGTTGAATTGACTAGTGAACTCAGGTATGGGGCTATGGCTACGGATTGAGTGCCACTGATTTGTTAGTAGCAGACCGTTCAAGCTTCTCGCACCGTCTGATGTTTCACTTTTTGTTGATCGTTGGGGGAGAGGCGTTCGTACACATTCAGGGAATCCAATCCTGAATTCTTACAACAGCCTGTTCCCGAAGGTGGTTTAAGTTTATTATACTGAGATCGGAGCTCTGAAACGAGGCAGAAGAATCGCTGTCATTGTAAGGCTATTTCAAGTACTTGATATTATGTGTCATTAATCACTTCTATTGCGTTGCTGTCTCTACTTCTATCCCGTTGCTGTCTCTACTTCTCATTTACCATTCTTTTACCATCAAGCAAAATCGTAACAGAGATACTACCTTGGTTTCACCAACATCTTTTCCCTTTACCCAGCCATGACTCTCCACATTTTGGCTGTATCCATCAGCATTTCATTCCAGCACACGATCCGGTCCTTCTCAACATCCACCTTCCAGATGTCCTCTCAAGGGAGTAATCAAGTCTTAATCCAGGAGAAAACAGATGGGTGAGTACCCTAGAGTGTTCGGTTTCGAGCAAATTCATGATCCGGACAGTTTGGCCGTGAACTATTCTGTGATTGCTGCGTTGAGTAAGCTCGGTAGTGATTTTATGTGGACCTCGTTGTGATCTCACTTTTTCAAATAGCGCTCTTGGTTTATGACACACTCCTCACGTTCCGTTATGAGAGAAAATATATCTGGAGGAAGAAGCTTAGATTAGGATTTACCAATGTTCTCATAGAATATAATGGTCAATACGCACCCAGGTGACGCTTGAGCTTCAAATTTGAAAAGCTGTACTTGGAAGTCCCCGTCCTTCGCCATGCCATTTCTCAACCCGACATCAACATAGTATGTGGTGCTGGCTTCTCTCGGGATCGGGTTTAATATCATGATACCGATATTTAAGAATGTCATGGTCGAAATTTGTCAGAATTCTCCTGTGGATATTGGTTCCAATGGATCATACTCAGCTCTATTTCTTAGCTTTAGTTGTGGGATAGACGAGGAGTCGACAAAATGGGTGATCGTGAGTCGGGGAAAGGTATTGAGTGGGCTCATCCTCGGGCGTGATAATGACGCTTCAACATTGTTTGAATTTAATTTTATTCATTTTCGTTCTTCATACTGTCATCAATATCCCAAGCGATTGTCAATGTTATTCAAGAGGAGTGATATCAGGCAGGTGACGACACAAATGCTACTCACTGTTATTTTGGCCATGAAACTTGAAGAATGGAAGGTCCCGAGTTGAATAAGCCTCTGCACCTGTTATGGAGATTTCAGCTCAGACGAATCTTGAGATTCTGAGAACAATACCTTGAAAGAAAGATATGGATCCATTCTGGTACTAGGAGTATACGTAGGATGCAAGCCCTTCCATTTCATATCCTGGGGAAAAATGACAAATGAGCAGTGCAGAATATTTGGTTTATATTTCAGATTGGCGTCTTTGGGGTTTCACATTAAGATATCTTGATGTTTGAATACCATAGCCTCGATGGCGCGTTTATCCTCGAGACCTCAATTTCTGGGTGATATATCCTCGATATGAGTGTGTATGTGGTGTTGTGGGGATATTGGACGAGGAAAATCTCGGAGAAGGTTAATGGAGAGTGGAGATAGTAATAGCAACCACCACCACCACGATGACGTAACTATCGTGAAACGGGGTGTCAGAAGTCGGCGGGCATTGCACAGCAACCAAGCTTAAAGAGGAGTGAAATTGATGGTTCGAAGTGCAGAACGGGGCTGTAGACTTGTACTCGTGCTAAAAAAAAGCAAAGACGATCGAAAACTATTAAGGGTGACATGGTGACAGCGTTACTTCTTCGGGTGAAAATCTCACATTTACAACAATGTGCAACTTGACGACTTGCTTGAAATACAAGCATTTGGCTCTCCTTGTTACTCCAGCTGAGGCTGGATTGAGTCCGTAACAAACATTTAGCATATGTTTCCTGATTTCTGTATTTATTAACCTCTCGGGCCAATTGATCACCTTAAGAAAGAGCCTATATAAGATGAAACTCGGTGACTTCTTTAGTATAAATTAAAATAATCACAGTGTAATCACAAATAACTATCTACACCAAATTATCAGTCGGTACAATCATAATTATATATATTCTAGGATTACATCATCTGAGCTCCCAGTGAATACTATCATACTACTTCTGGTTCCCCAATATATGAACCTTGATCTCTTTTTCAATATCTATATTGTTTCAACAGCATCTGCAAACAAAATTGAATCATCACAGAGAACTGGAACAACCCACCACAGCTGAAATAACGAATAAACCTTACCCGAATTTTGCGATCCCGCTGGAGCCATGTTCTCTATCTCTCCCAAACTCCTCCCGGCCCATGGATACTCATCGAGGTCAATCCGGTCTGTATTTGAATCAGGGAGATCCCCGAGCTCAATTTCATTCGACGAGGGGAATCCAGTGTCAATTGATTCAGTGATGTTCCGGTCACCGAATTCATCCATAATGGCATTATGCATCCGTTGTGTAGCTGCATGGAAGCTGCCAATGGGATGAGAGGAAGAGTGGGTGGTGCCATTAGGATGGGAATGCTTCTCTTGGAGGTCCAAATGAATTCGACAGATGATAATGATGGATATGCTATATGATGTATTAGTCAAGTCATCCAATAAGTCGTATTTCAAGGCTCTTACCTGTCCTGGAGAGGAGTAAGAATCTCGGCAATATTAGGCTATTGACATTTTATTAATTCTTTATTTGCACCAGTTATATTAAATGAACCATTTACTCTTAAGATCTGTCATTATCATTCCTCAGCCAACCTTATGCAAGATGTCATTGAGAAATACCTTGTGTATGATGGCTGATGTTACGGTCATTGTGAGCACGAACCTGACTGTGAATTAGATGTAGATTTGGAATAACAGCTAAAAAAAATAGGTACCCATATCGTAGCACACCTGTATAACAATTAGCCACAGTGTATTATACCACTGAGAAACATACTTTGTTCAATGAACACCTGAGTTAGTGACTTGGTGTGCAATTCTCTCAACTCTCTCAACACCCTCAAGTGCCCCAGAGAATTGGAAAGGGTGATTGCAACGACAACTGTGTCGAAAAGGATAAGCGACGCATCCTCAATAGTGGCCACTAGAGAATGCATGAGCATTCTCTACAGAATTGAAACAAAGGAAGCTTCACTTCTGAAAATCATGTGAATAGACATGTGGGCTGCGGTACCGATGGAATATGATCACTCTATTAGATTTGATACGCGGCTTCGTATATTGCGATCACATCGATCAGGGTAGACCCACCCATTTAACAACGAAGGTCAGACTCCGATCACGTGTGCGTCAGAGAACGGCAATCAATGCGGTATATCTTGGCACGTTACACCGGCCCGATATTGACCAGACGTCTATGCCATTGGAGGTCCCAATTGATCAGGTACATGTTGGAAATCACGCCGAATAGAGTTACGCAAAAACTCAGATTAGGTTAGGTTCGATCGGCTACATCCGGCTATGCCACAGGGACCCCATTCCGGCGCCACATGGATCATCGGCTGTAATCGTGAGATTGTTTTTTTTATTATCAAGGCTGGGCAACCACTACTCAGAACATTTTCGCATAAAAGTGGCGCATGATCTGTCTCAACTCGTGTGATCGTCAGTACTGCAAGAGACGCAATGTAGTTGAAATTTGTTTGAGCAGGACGCCGTCTTGTGCCTGTCGCCGCATGTACCGCATGTGAGGTGTTTTTTCAGGCACTTGAATGATAGGTGGTTCCATCCATGACATTTGAGGCATCTAATTGGCTCCTTTTTGCTCTTTTCCGCGTAGACCCGTTTTTGCCAAATGAGCAGACCTTCCGTCAGGACCTTGTTCGCCACTTCTGCGCTGTAGAATGTGAATAAGATATGGCCGCATGTCTGGTTATGTTCGCGACGTTGTATTGGCTACAACCATCGGGCTGACATGATGGAGCTTGGGGACATTTGGTTGGTTACCTCGATATCACGTATCTCTACAAAGAACTATGTAATACTATTACACTCACTATATATCAAAGTCCAAGGTCATATGTAGTTGCACTGACGCAACACCGCTCGCACAATTAGTAAATATCGCTAGAACGTTATTTTTCGTGCGAGATTCGATAGGCAATCGATAGGAAATCTTCACCGACCATCTAAAGAGAGGAAACTCACACTCTTAAGATAAATTAGCAACCTAAACCAAAAATAAAAATAAAATAAATAAAAAATACACACGTTACAAGAGCACAAATATGACAAGAGGGTAACCTGCAGAGCCACTAAACAATTGGAGAAAAACGGATACAAGACAAGAAACAAATAGCCAAACAGAAATACTAATCAGTAGATAACAACGGTGAGGAGATGAAACAAGGCCAGAAGATACTGCAGAAGGTCAAAGCACACCATGCCAGAGGTTGGCGGCGAAACTTGGTTTCTAATTCACCTAGTATTTTTTTAAAGAGGCTGTTAGATGACCCGCACGCGACACGACACTACATCATGCCCAAAGACGTCAAGGTTCAGGGGTACGATCGTGCAAGGTGACAGGAATCGAATTGAATTCGTTGAAAAACGCCAGAAACCCCACCACACACCATGCCCTAGGTTATCAAGGTGTGAATTAATTTAAACCCGTCTAGATCTCGCGAACTTGACCACGCAAGAGGTGGGGGTCGACTCAATCATGCGATGGATTGTGTGCTGCGTGCAGTGAATGAGGGTATTGCGCTGATAACTGGGACGATCGCGATATAGGCTGCATCAGCGATGACGACTACGGTGGAAGGACGACGGTGGGAGAACCTTGACCAGTTCAGTTTTTTGAAGCCAGAGGTTTAAACCGGGAACTGGACGTGTAGTAACGCGTAACTGCAGGTCGAAACGCGGAGAAGATGATGTGAGGATGGCACAGCGAGAATTTGAGGGCTGACGGATGGGCGGGTAACGACGACCTCACCGCGGGTAGGGCTTGGTGGGCAATACCAAAAACAATAACCATACTCGAGGAAATCCATTACCATCAACACACCCCACAAACGCTTCACACCTCTGCTCATCACCCTGCTGCACCACCATCTTCGGCCGCCCCACCTCTCCTAGCCCCCCCACTTGTCACACCTTGCTCTTCCCATTGGTTATTCGCTTCGCATGGGGCTGTTCATCCGGCCCAGAGCCCTCGGGTTGTCCTTGCGCTTGCGTGAGGAGCTGGGTGAGCCGCAGGGCGGGGACAATTTGACCGCCATGCTGGGGCCGCTCAGGTACGGGCTGGGCCCGCTGAGGGGAGCATCAGTCCCGCTGAAGTGGAGGTTCGGCTCGGAGAGGAGGCGGTCGGAGGTGACGCCATCAAGGTTGGTGGCGCTCGGCTGGTGGGAGGGGTACTGAGGGTGGTATGGCTACTGGGGGTATGAAGTATACGGGAGCTGTTGCATCTGTTGATGGGAGGGATAGGCCTGGAATTCTGAGTGTTCCAACTGCTGCTGGGGCCGGTGCTGACACAGCGAAGGATGCTCATGATGTTCCGACGTGCCCTGTTGTCCGCCCGTGTGTTGCTGCTGAAACTGCGAGGGCACGACGTGATGCTGCTTCTGGTTCCCGGAAGCGACGTGTTATCCCTGATGCAGCCGTGGGGGCAGAACATGGTGTGGCTGCTGTGGCTGCAATTCCCCATGAGCGGGGGGCGTATTAAGGGAATGGTTCACACGATGTCAAAGTGGGATCCCTTTCACACAGAAGGAGTGAAAGAAGCCCATTGTTCCGAAGATAGACATTATGAATTTGTTCAAGGGAATGATTCACATAGGAATTCGGGTGCGAAGATAGAGGAAACTGGGATATGCTTGGGGCAGAAAGATGGCGGAACATTGATGCCCGTCTGTACAGATGGATAGCTGGTGTGGGGATGGAGTTTAAGTGGAGGTGGTCTCATTGTAGAGCGAGAGGGCATAGCGGGAGAGAAGGGACTCAATGTGTTATTTTCGTCGACTCTGATTTCAGCCTGGACTTATCATGACGGTTAATGAAGAGACTGCGATACGTTTCACAAAGCTGTCAGTCATGAGGTGCACAGTCAGTCAAGCTTGTACGTCATTGATCGTCGACTTCGGAGATCAAGGGACGAGCGGCACCGATGGGAAGTTGTAGGTACTCTATATAGAAGCCCCTGTTTGAATATGAGCATAGCGTTACTACCTTAAAAATCGAGAAACGATTACTCCGCATCTGAGTCAAGAGCGAGGCCATTTCGCACTTCAGTCGAAATGGAATATTCGTTCTCGGGATACCACATGGCGTCATCCAGCCATTGGGGATTGGGGTTGAATGAGGCACGAACTCTCATCCCAATCTCTGGTACTCCTGATTCCCGGATATTTAGACCATCGCTTTTTGAAAAAACGTACACGGCGGGATATGTCACCCCGGGATGTGCTTCGCAGTCCCACTGGAAGTCAGGGCATTCATCTTTGGAGATAAATGGATTTTCTGCGAGTTCCAGAGCAATGTCGCATGGACGCTCTATTCCGGTAACTATCTCACGCTTTTGGTCAAAGCTCGTGTCTGGGCTTACAGAGATACTGACCTAGTTTCAGTTCATGGGGTGAAATAGAGAGGCCATGACGGTCGATCATTGAGAGAGCGTGGTCACGCAACCACTTCCATGCATGATTTTTATCCAAATTCTTGTATCCTAAATAAATAAGGATTCGAATTGACGCGGGAATCGCGAGAGGGACGAATCTACGATGAGTGGTTAACAAGACAGACACAAAAGTAGAAATGGACTTGCCTGCGCCGTTGGAAAGTCTGACCTGCTTGGCTAAATATAGCTTCTCTGGGCTTTCTCTCGCAGTATGCACGCTTATAGTATTTCGGGTTATGTCTCCAGGACAGTAATCCAGCTTGTCCTTGCATGTGGTCATGAATATTGTCGACGGCGACAAATCTACCATTTTCTTCAACATAGCCAATGTCACCCAAACCGACCCCACGACTGTCAGAAACCGGATGGCAGGCACAGGTTACACATCGCTACCCAGCCTTGCTCAAAAAATGCAGCCCCGACCATAGGAAGCGTTATTTCGTCAAATCGACATCCAAGGATGTCCACGAGGTCTTCAGTGCGGTGCATCCATGAAGGGGAGGAAAGCATGAGCTTCCCCATCCAGGTGACAGGGTTAGGATCATATGGGTTCGATGTTTTCCTATAGACAGCTAATCTTATACCAGGAATGTACGATATATTTAAATACTGACATTGAAAGGGGACCGTCCATTTGAAGTAGAATACCGAAAGCAATCTACCGTGATCATGAGCACGACTGGGATCGTCTATCGGCAAATATGGCTACTTACAATTAGGTCGTTGTCTCCACCTGACAATTCCCCAGCATATATCAGTTTCCACTGGGGTGGATCATGTCCTCTCTGCACAGTAACGCAAAGGCCGTCACCCTAGAGATTGTCAGCAAGGTTCGATTCAGAAAATGGATTCATTACCATGCCATAAAGAGGGAACACAAATCCTCCCGACAGTTGAGACTCTTCCAATGCCTAGTCATAGATAATTCTATAAATAATTATATGTGCAACTGAGTGTGTCATACCAGAACTGATGTCCGCTGTTCCAACAGGTGCATCAATACCAATACAACCTCATATATTCCATCACAAACCATGTCATAAACTCCATATATAAACTCCACGGGGTTTGATGATAGCGTGCGTGTGGCCCAACTGCTCAAACTCTCAAAATTTTCGCCTGGAATGTGATATACCTCGAACGGCATGCTGCATGCCAGTCTGCTCGCCCCAATGAGTTGCAATATCGAAGGATCCCTTCAATCAAGTGATTAGCATTTGTTACACTGAATCTCCAACCACAATTCACATGATATCTCTGCGCAAAGAGATGTTTCGCTCAAACTACGACAGAATTAAAAATGACCAAAAGCCTGGAACAAAACGGGGACGTACCAGGGTGGTCTTCCGTTGAGAAGGCGAGCCATGATATGTTTTTACAAGAACTCTTTGACCATCAGGTTGTTTCGCTTTATGCAGCTTTACTATAACAAAACTTGTTCCGTCAGAGCAATAGATACGCTGTTGATTAATCGTCTGCAGGAGGTTGATATCCTTCCGCATGTAAGTGAGTATCTAAGATCTGGCATCAGCACACTGCTTTTCCAAAAAAACTCCGATGTTACATGCATCAGGATCATCCAAGGGACCTGAGGACATGGGTATTGGCTGACTATTCATACCTTCAAGGTGCATGTGCTGTCAGAGGGAATCACTGGCTGGAATAAAGATAATCTCACCTCCTATATGTATATTCACATTTCCCTTGGCGGCATCTGCAACAGACAATGGGACCTGTTTCAGCACCTCGTATATGCCAAATTGATCAACATGCGGGTTCACAGATTTGGTTCTCTTGCATTTTGAAGTTTATTAACGGCGAAGATGGAGATTGTCCTTCTGAAATAATGGGTAGGTGTACAAGGACAGAAAATTAAGGATACCAGATGGGGCATACCTGGATGTATGTCACAGCTTTTGTCGCTTGTTTTCTGGTTTTGAGGTTCGCTACTGCTACGGCCGCTGTTCTGCTGCAACCGTAGTATGCGTTTGAAAACTTTGAAGATAGGACGAGAGCTATGGTGTAGAAATATCCCGGCGCACATTAAGAGTATAGTATTAAGAATTATTAATCTTTCATGAAGGAATAAACTGGAGGCGAACAAAGCACATACCCAGAATTTGACTCATTAGCATTCGACCTTATCTGGTTCATTTGCATGATCAAGGGTGCATTCGATGGCCCACTCATGTGCGTTGAGCGTCGTGTAGCGGTGGTAGGGATTAGTTGGTTGGGAAGATAGTTTGAAGCAGCAGATATGGCAACCCCTTCCGTCACTGGGTCTCCGTGCCATACATCCGAGTCGTGTTCACCAACAGAGTTCAGATTAGAGGCCTCGAATCCCTCTGCCGCCTCACATATCCTATGCCCTATTCGTCCCTCCGCATTGGATACTTCATTCTCTTCAGGTTGAGGTATACTCGAGATGTGGTGTTTATCTCCCAAATAAAGTGTGGAACTTGCAACATTCATGAGGTGAAGGGTGGTGGCGAAAGATGATTCCAGAGGCAGAAGGCTGGTGTTATACACGAGGTGATAAGGGCTGTGCAGCTTGGCGCTGAAGCACAGCGCTGTGCCAACATCTGGGGGCAGTGCAGGTTGAACGGTCCGACTTCAAACATATTTCCCGTAGGTAAGCTGTCATTGTTAAACTCTAAAGGTTATACGTGCCACAGGAACATTCATTGGGTAGCACTCAGATGTCTAGATCGGGTCAGATCAAATGATATGTATTCTTATATTTACTAGGCATTATATAAGATGCCGCGGGGCGAGAGTCGATGGCTATTCTTACCGGACCCATGGAGGAAGCCACGAGGAGTTTGAAGATGAATTAATGGACAATTAACTAAGATCAATATTAGACAAGGAGATATCTAGATCCGGAGATTTGCTCCAGAGAACGGTGCTTAAACGTTCCAGATCTTCCGTGCGGAAGCATAATGAAAGAAAACAATGTGTGGCTCGGGATCCAGAATATGAAGGGTATATCAGATATATTCTAGAATACAAGCTTCCGAATGCCGCTCCTAATAAGAACAGATGTGGAACAGGTAAGCAAAACAATCAAGTAGACTTTGAATATAAAGCTAGAAATACAATTAATGTCAGAAAAGAAGCACACGATAATTCAAATGTATGAAACAACCCATAAATACCATAAAATTTAAAAAAAGGACGAGCATACAGCATCTGTTAAACAACGATCGAAGGAGTCCCTGTAGTAGAAACTCTTCTCAGGAGGTTTTGCTTCGTCACCTTGCACTTTAATGATCATCATTTCCCCATGAATCCGGTGATTCTACGAGCTACAAACACGTCCGTGTCACTATTAGCACAATCCACCTGATAGAAGGGACAGTGCGCACCTATACTTTAGGCAAGCCAGAAAACACTTAATCGGTCACCTGTTAAACAGACTCAGATATTAGCATAAACCTTCAACGTCAAATTACATATGCAAGTGGTCCTCTCTGGAACTCCAGTAGCTCAAATACTTCCCTGCACTGGCTATACTCCCTGCTGGACAGAACGTTCTGGTATATGCTGCCACACATCAATATCAAGATCACATCATAAGTTGACCAAAGTGGCGAGTCTTCTGCAGAACTTCAACGTCTCGAATACTCAACCATATCGAGAAATTTCATAGTCTCATCATGCTCGTAAAAGGGACAGGGGTTATAGGTCATCTGCAACATAAGGTGACAGAGATCCCTTAGGAGCGACGATAATGTCCATTGTATCAGGACTCGTTTATATTTGCTTTGGTGAGGTCGAGGGGATACGTGATGTTTCCTGCGAGGCTGGCCTGACGGAGGGCGGGATTTTGGCTTATGTACGAGGGTGTATGTCTCACCTTTGAAGAAGATATTAAAGCGACTATTCTACCTGAACAAGAGTCATATAGATTATATGGACGGATAAAAAGGCGGCTTACAACTGAGTTTTGATGAAAGAAGGGTAAGATATAAGCACTGGTGACTGAGAAATTTTCATATCACCCCGAGTGCTAATTATGTAAACCAGAACCAGAAACTGCCGGTCACTCAACAAGGAGTGCATAATATCTTTTTGACAGCGTATCCATGTAATTATGCAGCATAGACTTAGTCTCTGGTATTATCTAGAAGCTCATGGTCGTTTCACCCTCCAAAGATTCGAACACAAAGGTCAAGGCGCGGTGAGGCGGTAATATTGATATTGGTGGACATCCTAAAAAAAAAATTGCTATATTTACTAGGCTTGACTCGCCATTCATAATATAATATGCCTCGGGGCGAGACTCGATGGGCATTCTTACCGGACCCATGGAGGAAGGCAGGCGGGGCTCGAAGATGAATTAACTGACAATTAAAATAGATCAATAATCGATAAGCAGGTATCTAGATCCCGAGGTTTGCTGCGGTGGTTGAAAGTTCCGGATCTTCGGTGCGGAAGCATAACGAAAGAACACAAAGTGTAGCTCGGGATCCAGAATATGAAGGATATATCAGATATATTCTAGTATACAAGCTTCCAAATGCCGCACCTAGTAAGAACAGATATGAAACAGATAACCAAAAAAAATCCAGCAGACTTTGAATATAAAGCCAGAAGTCAAATAATGTGAGAAAAGAAGCACAAAATAATTCAAATGAATGAAATAACTCATAAATGCCATAAAATTCAAAAAAAAAAAAAAAAACGGAGGAGCATACAGCATATCTAAACAACGATCGAAGGAGTCCTTGTAGCTGAAACTCTTCTCGGAGGTTTCGCATCGTCTCCTTGCACTTTAATGATGGGCATTTTCTCATGAATTCGGAGTTTCTACAAGCTACAAACACGTTCATGTCACTAATACCACAATCCACCTGATAGAAGGGACAGTGCGCACCCATACATTAAGAAAACCGGAAAGCACTTAATCAGCCACCTGTTACACAGACCCAGAAATTAGAATGAACCTTCAACGTCAAACCAGATACGCCTGTGGTCCTCTCTGAAACTCCAGTATCTCAAATAATACCTATACTCCCTGCTTGACAGAACGTGCTGGAAAATGCTGCCAAACATCAATATCAAGATCACATCCCGAGTCGGCCAAAGTGGCGGGTCTTCTGCAGAACCTCAACATCAACCCTATCGAGATATTTCATAGTCTCATCATTCTCATAAAAGTGACACGGGTAATAGGTCATCTGGAACATGAGGTTGACAGAGATATTTTAGGAGCGACGATAATGTCCATTGTATCAGGACTCGATTAGATTTACTTTGGTGAGGTCGAGGGGATGCGTGATGTTTCCTGCGAGGCTGGCCTGACAGAGGGCGGGATTTGGGCTTATGTAGGATGGTGTATATCTCAGCTTTGAAGAATATATTCCAGAAACTATTCTACCTGAACAAGAGTCATCTAGACTATATGGACGGATAAAAAGGGGGCTTACTTGAGCTTTGATGAAAGAAGGGTGAGATGTAAGCACACGTGACTGAGAAATTTTCATTTCACGCTGAGTGCTAATCATATAAACCAGAATCACTCAACAAGGAGTGCATAATATCTTTTTGACAATGTATCCATAGAGTATGCACCATAGATTTAGTCTCTGGTATTATCTAGAAGCTCATGGTCGTTGCACTGTCCGAAGATTCGAACACAAAAGTCAAGCGGCGGTGAGGCGGTAATATCGATCTCGTTCATTCAAGAATATTGGTGGACGACCTATGTTATCTCATGATTTGAAAGTTTTCTCACAAAAATCACTCTAGATTCGTGAAGCATTTTTTTGAGCTTTCAGATATTCTGGGCGTGTGCTCCAGCACACAAAACTAGATATCATCGACATGGGTTTCTCTCACAAGTTATAACATATAACTGCTCAATTAAGATTTCTCCCTTTATCTCACGCATCGCGCTGGCCCCTTGATATCGTCTCGTTATTCCAGGCCAGTTTATTAGCATAGTTGTATGACTAGTAAGCAATCCCTAACACCGGTATCAGTCCAGTATTTCATTCTCTATGTGTTTATGCTATTTCTAAGCTCTCTCCTAATTCACTTTCCACAGGCTCGTCACACTGCATCCCCGGTGCCAGGTAACGAACGGTTCTGAAATTCACGTTGTTTCCAAAATTTCTCGTTTAAAGTACATGTTTCATGGACCACAAGTCTTATATGCTGAATGGTGAGCCAAGCCTAGTAAATATAGCAATAAATTGTTGAAATCTCCAAAGTGTGCTGAACAAGGGTCGCAGATTAAACTGTTTGGCCTGAGCGAAGATGGTATTGCAAACAGATGGGGATATTACAAAGAAAGTGTGACTAATGTGACACAGCAACGCATGCCGGTCGAATTATTCCAACATAAATAACATTTCATCTGACCCGATCTAGACATCTGATTGCTACTAAATGAGTGTTCCTGTGGCACGTATAAGCTTTAGAGTTTAACAACGACAGCTTACCTACGGAACATATATTTGAAGTCGGGCAATTCGGCCTGCATGCCCTCAGATGTTGGCACAGTGCTTGATTCAGCGCTAAGTTGCATAGCCCTAATCAACTCGTGTATAACACCAGCCTTCTGCATTTCGAACCACCTCAATCCTTGGCCACTGCCCTTCACCATGAATGTTCAAAGTTTTATCCTTCGCTTGAGAGATAAACACCACAACTCGAGTATCCCTCTGCCTGAGGAGAATGAGGTATCCAGCACGGAGGGATCAATAGGGCATAGGGTTTGTGAGGCTGCAGAGGTGTTCGAGAACTCTGATCTGCATTCTGCCGGTGAACACGTCTCGGATGTATCACACGGTGACGCAGAGCTTGAAAGGGTTGTCACGTCTGCTGCCACGAATCTGTTGAGACGAGAGAAAGAGGAGACGGGGGATCGGGGAGAATTAGGAGGAGACATAGAATCGGGAGCACAGGAAGGTGCACATGTAGAGAGATGGACTTAGAGACTACAATTCAGAGCCCCGGAATGAACTAAAAGTAGCATTACAATTATCCAAAAGTACATACAGAACACCGCCCTCATATGTAGACACGGCGGATCGAGACACGGCGGCTTACATGTTAAGCGCCCATAGAGGAGGGATACGCATGGGATGAGATAGAGACAGACGCACCCAGAACAGAGTCTACGGGGCGGAAATAGGTCATAGAGTACATGGGGATAGAGGGATGTATCACTCATGGGATAGGAAACAGGAGAAGAGATATTCGGGGCGCATATATGCAGGTGACACGCACTCACCAGCACAGAAACGGGGCTCGATGCCAAAGATAGAGTCGGGGACACTGCAAGAAGCAGCAGAGAGTATTTTCACATTGAATAGAACCGTGCGGACAGGGCGGACAGAAATAGACTAGAGGAGTGGCGACCCACATCGGGTCGATTGCATATAGACACCATCTCAGGGTAGTTACGGTGGTCATTACATTCAGGATTCGGAATCTCTATAAGAGATAGATAGATAGAGAAAAACAAAACTAGTCTCGCACTCAAAGAACACTGTTTACCGTCGTAATCGACGAAGTTTGGATCGCTCATGTCATTATACCGGGCTATCACCTTTATCATCGTCACTCACATCCCCGGACCCAACGGGAACATCACATTGAGTTTACTATGATTTAACTGCGATTTTACTCGCACTTTCTATAGAGAGCATCATTGTCAGGCGGTCACTCGGCCCCCTGCATATTCACAGATACAGTCACGTGACCCCGAGCCATATCGGGCTAGATTCATCAGGGCAATATTATTGTTGTCCGGACACACTGGGAATAATTCCCGATACGTATCACATCACACTCACGCTGGTACTATACATTGACAAGTACCAGAGTCGTTCACAAACGACTGTCGCTCATTCCCGTACCCCCGTAGCCACCTCCCTGGGTCGGCGCTTAGCCAAACCTAAAACCTTCGTATCACGCGGAGGGCTGTCTGCGGTGGAATATAATAGATTCCAAATAGATCTATTAGATAGTTATCACAGACAATTATCTACCTAAGTAACCCCATCCCCATAGTCACCTGGGACATACGCCTAGAGAATCATCTTCCCGACCAATTACTTCCTACCACCGCTACACGACCTTCAATGCTCATGAGTTGCCCGTCAATTGCACCCTCAATCATGCGAGTGAGACAGATTAAGTCGAATGCTGATGGTTCGAATGCGGGGTACGTGTTTTGTTCGCTTTCTGTTTATTCCTCCATGAAAGATTAATAATTCTTATTACAATACTCTTAATGTGCGCCTGGATGTTTTTACACCACAGCTCTCGTCCTATCTTGAAATTACTCAAACGCATATTACGTCTGCAGCAGAACAGCGGCAGCAGGATTAGAGAGCCTCAAAGCCAGAAAACAAGCGGTGAAATGGATCCAGGTATGCCCCATCTGGGATCCCTGAATTTCTGTCCTTGCACACCTTACCATTATGTTAGAAGCACAATCTACATCATCGCCATTAATAAACTTCAAAATGCAGGAGAGCTAAATTTGTGAAGCCGCTTGTTGATCAATGTGGCATATACGAAGTGTTGAAAAATGTCACATTTTCTGTTTCAGATGTGAAGGGAAATGTGAACATACAATTCGGCAGTGAGATTAGACTTTAAGCCATTTATTCCACTCTGACAGCACATATACCTTGAAGGTATGAATAGCCAGCCAATACCAATGTCCTCGAGTTCCTTAGATGATCCCGATGCATGTAACATTGAAATTTTTTTGGAAACACAGTATTCTGATGCTCAATTACAGATATGAACTTATACACGTGATGATATTAACCTTTATGAGACGATAAATCACTATGACGTGGATCTGCGTCCTTGCTTGAACTCATCTATCACCTCAATCACAGCCAAGCTGCATAAAGCAGACCGACCTGATGGTCGAATAGTTCTTGTAAAAATGTATCACGGCTTGCCTTCTCAACGGAAGACAACCCTGGTAAGTGCCCCATTTTTTCCAGACTCTTCGCCATTTTTTAATCGTGTCATAGTTTGAGCGAGAAGTCTCTTTGCGCAGAGATATCATGTGAGTTGTGTTTGGAGATTAAGTGTAACGAATGCTGATCGTGTTATTTCAGGTCCTCTCAGGGGTGTCTTGGTGTTGGTAAATATTGCAGTATTGTCAGACTTCGGTGAAATTACAGAGATACATTCAATCTGCAAGCAAAAAACGAGGTCGAGTACGATGGCGAGCATTCGATGTAGGGCTGGCGGGTAGCACCAAAAATAATCGCCATACTTCAGGAATTCCATTCCCACAAACACATGACCCTCCTGCCCTGCACCACTACCTTCCGCCACCCCACATCCCCTAGCCCCCCAGCCGCCCCTCTGCAGTACAATTGTGGCCAGCGGCTGCTCGTCCGCCCCAGAGGTCTCAGGCCGTCCTTGGGCCTTGGGCCTACGTGAGGAGTGGGATGGGCAGGAGCACGGGAACACGTTGACGGCCATTTCAGGGCCACTCAGGTAAGTCTGGGACCGCTGAGGTGAAAATTAGGCCCGCTGAGTGGAGGCCATCTCAGAGGTGCACAGTCACGCTTGTACGTCATTGATCGTCGACTTCGGAGATAAAGGGACGAGCGGCACCAATAGGAAGTTGTAGGTAAGATATATAGAAGCCCCTATTTGAACATGAGCATAGCATTACTACGTTGAAAATCGAGAAACGATTCCCACGCATCCGAAGTAAGGGCGAGGCCATCTCGCATTTCAGTCGAAGTGCCATCGGGATCCTCGGCATACCATACGGTGTCATCTATCCACTGCGGATTGGGGTCGAATGAGGCATGATGTATCGTCGAAAGCTCTGGTAATCCTGATTCCCGAATATTTGGACCAATGTTGTTTGAAAAAACGTACACGGCAGGATTTTTCTCTCCGGGATGTGGTTCAGGATCCCAATGGAAGCCGGACCATTTATGTTCCGGCACACTGGGACCTTCCGCGAGTGTCAGTTGTTAGAACCAGATAGGCGTGCATATTATTTATCCTGTGTATTGAGCCACCCGTATAGCAGCCACAACGTGTCACACGCATCAGCACATGTGACAAACGTGTCAGTCACCTACTACGCGTCATTGATGGGAACCACACGCGCCTCTGGGAGGGGTGTGCGCAGGCATACGCAGCGTCGAGTAGATGCTATACTTACTTCGCTGGATTTACGCTGGGTTTGAAAAGATGCCGGCATGCCGGCCCCGTACCCGTCCCCGGAATCTGGCGTACTCAGTTCGCAGTGTAGGGTCAACGCGGAGTTTCAAATATGCCGCCCGGCGCAGTGGCACCGAACTCCTGGACCTCGGTCGTCTCACTTGCCATCGCACAGCACAGCGCAGCGCCGCACCGAAGCCACTCTGCCAAAAAAACAAAAAAAAAAAAAAAAAGACTGACACACACGAAAGCTGGCAGTTGATACTATGACGCACCAGCAGACAAACAAGAACAACAGGTAAATTATTATTATTATCATTATTATTTTCGTTTTGTTGACAGTACACAGCACCGCACCCGTACCTGCACTCGCACCCGCACCTGCATCTGCCACCCTCACACCTGCACCTGCATCTGTACCTGCCACCCTCGCACAGCCCTCGTACCTGCCCTTGCACCTGCACCTGCCCCCCGCACCCCTACGCGCATCTGCACGC
>QLPI01011389.1:0-20670 GCA_003314275.1 Chroogomphus rutilus | reverse complement strand
AGTCATTGATGTCCAAGCACACACGAAGGATGGCTGGATTCAGCGATGGAGAGTCCATACTGAGGCTTGATACTGGCATTTCACAGAATGCAGATTGGGTAACAGGTTCAGATTGGGTTGGATGGGATGCGACTGAGGGTCAGGGCGATTCGGAGGGAATGGAAGCCCATTCATGGGAGGTATTTTGAAGAGTCAGCACCTGAATAAAGGAAATGGTAAGGAATCAGGATTCCAACTACAGATGTGCCGAGTTTGTTTTTCTCTCAAGTGTATGCATGCAATTTCTTATGTTCAATTATCGGACGAGATGAGTATATCTGGCCAAGATTGCAATTATTTTAACATATCATCTTTTCATGTGCCACTTTCCTTCTAGTCAGTAGTACTTCCTTAATGATACCTCACTGCCTCATACAGTGCATTGTGCGGCTGTTAGTTCCGATGAGGACAAAGCATACTTAAATGGAGATGGAGATGAAATTATCACGACTCTGTACACCCCATGATCCTGACTCTAAGTCTCACCGTTCTGTCTTTTATTCTGGTTCAAGCCAATAGAATCCATACTGGGCCATTCTGACTAGCCAAGAAGAGGTCCACCCACGTCTCTTCCTGAGCCTGCGATGTACCCAACAGTTTTCTGATTTATCTAGATAGAACCATAGGGAGGGACGGAGTATATATAAAGAACGGATACGTTGAGGGTAATGTTCCGGGAGAAATGACTGGGTAAAGTTAGAGGAAATTTTTATTTGTCGGATTGCCCTCTCATAAGCTCATTAGTTTTTGATAATACAAGTATTGATACATACCATACCTTACATCATGATTTTGAACATTCAAAGGGTTGCCATATTCATTCAACGGATCGTGCAGATACGGCTCCCAGGTGGAAATACAAGTACATTGCATTTCTGTCGGACAAGAACGGTACGAAGAGTCAAAGAATGTGATATTGTGTGAGTGGTCTTTCGCGAGCCCACATCCGAGCATATGTCAGATTAGCTAGCTCCGTAAATTTTCAATACTGCAGCCTACTAACTGGTCCATATTCTCGCGGCACCAGCGGACGATAGCTTCCTCCGTCATGGGTTGGTCAGCTCTCTCCGCACACTTCTTGAGGTGCCGTTGGAAATTCCCTGGCCGTGTTGGAATAATTCGACTGGCATCTGTACATTGGTTGCCATGTCACATTAGTCACACACGATTTGTAATTCTTCATCTGTTTGCAACGAGCCATTACCTCCGCTCAAGCCAAACAGTGTTCTTTTCCGCGGTCCTTGCTCAGCACCACCGAAATCCAACAGGCCGCACGTACCACTTTCCTTTCTTGGAGCAATTCTCGTGCGGGCAATATACTCTGTACTCTTTTGTGATCCCCACCTTGCCTGGCGTCGTGATAATAGTGGCCTTAGCCATATCCAATTTTTTGGCCTCAATCACTTGAAGCTCTTTCATAGCGTGCACCGTGAACCAGTTTCGGATGGCATGGCATTGCTGCCCAACTTCACTCGACACGGGGGGCGTTTGGAGGTGTAGTTGCATCTCCAGTTTTTTGACACGTGGAGCTTAGGAGATCCCATTCAGCTGCCATGTATATAGTTGGTCCATGCAGGGATCGTGATAATGATTCCTGGTAAGTGAATAAGTCATTACAACTGCCGCTACCGGATCCGATGGCGATGTGACCGAAGCCCAAAAATGTATCCTCAGGGAAGGGAGGAATACTCGTTGTCGGCTGTCCAGGATTTTGCCAATCATCTTTAGACAGATTTGTGATCTTGTTGGCATGGCTAGCTGAGTCGAAACTGTTCACGTACTCAGTGTGCCCGGGACGAAATCAGGAGCAACCACAAAGTTATTGCTGATTCCTTGTGGCAGCTATGTCGTATTGGTCCATGGGTTTCCGGAATGGATCAAGGTTGTCCCCAAGTAAGAGTGCGGTATGGACCAACATCTATTGACACCCAGTTCATCAGAGCTACTGGCACCATAGCAATAGATGCAAAGGTCTAACACCACATGATTGTATTACTATTTATAGTATACATTCATTCACCTTGCTTTTATGTTTCCATTTATATTTCCACTCCACTTTCCATTTATAGTATAATCTGTTCACTTTGATTTTCCATTTCTATTTATAACTTCACTCCAGTTTCCTAATCTGATTTCAATATCACAATTACTCTTTTCTGTTGTTGGGTCATTTGTCACATGCCATTTATGGTAACTCCATTGCACATCAGAAATGCTTTTGAAATACTCACTCTCTATTTCATTTCAATCCTTGCATTTCTCATCTATTATGGGAATCCATTTCCATTTGACATGGACTCTTCATAGATAAAGAAATTAGTATAAAACCTGTGTGTTTGTTAGTCTGTGCTTTAGTCAGAATATCAACTAAGATTTCAACTAAGCTTCCTTCATTCACTTCCATCTTCATTTCCATTCTCACTATTATGTTCAGTTGATACAAAATTAGGGTCCAGTGTGGTCTAGTGGGTACAATATATAAGTTGAAGCCAAACCCTATTCAGAACCTTGCCATTGCCTCACCTTTGGGAGATATTACATTTGGATTATGACTACATCATTTCTATTCCTAAAAGTAGATGCATGTCATATGCATGTACATGTAGCAGGTGCATGTCATACACATGCGACTTTGTTAATATGAACATAGATGACACCATGGGTTAGACCTAGATTGTGGGTGCTCTGAGCTTGACCGACACTTAAACCCAAGGATACCCAAACCCATGACCTGTGCAGGTTTGTATGACCCATGCTCTTCCCCACATCCATGTAGGAATGGCACGAGTCACCCACAGGTCAAACTTTGGTAACCTGCACTCAAATCTATGAGAACCCAAACTGTCAAGTACATATACTAGGTATCAGTAATTCGGTGGTGTTGACCGGACACTCAGTCTATTTCCACGCACAAGTGACCAAACTGCATACAAGTCACTTGATACCTCGATCTTGGCTTGGCACATTCACCATCCACATTCCCTATTTCTATCCATCATCCACTCATCCTTTACTCATTATCCATTAATCCCACCCCATCTATCCTTTATTCTCTTCCCGTCCCACCTCAGGACATTTCCTTATTTTTTTATCCTTGGCCATGACCCTATTGTCTTATATTCAGTCACCCCCTATTATTCTATTCTTGGCCACATTTCTATTACCTTGTTTTCATTGTTCTATTCTCATCCACATCCCTTATTCTATTCTTGATCATTGTGGATAATACCTCCACATGATTCTTCATACCTTATTGTTCTCCATTCCTTGTGCCACCCTGTTCCACATCTTGCTTCTTAACCTATATAAGTAGCAAATGTATGTAGATGGTTATTCATTCTGGAAATCAACTAGGTTTACACCTTCTTGTCCTCCCTTCTCCTGTCTAAAGTCCTTTACTTGGGCCGACACTCTTGGCACTCTCCCAGGTATCCCTTCTGTCCCAAATCAGTGGCACACACAGAAAGTAGGGTGCAACACACGAGTATGTTGAAGCCAAGCCACTACGACCGGCCTGCAGGACTTGGCCACTTCCTGCCAGCATCATGAAGTCGGCACTATTACAATAGTACTTGGCCCACACATTGTTGGCAATACCGGTGCCTGACACAAACCCATCAACTGAATTTTTTGTATTGTGTCAGCTACTTTAGCCTTTGCTTGAGGAATATGCCCTGACCACATGGGATTGGCAGTGAGAGAGAGAGAGAGAGAGAGAGAGAGAGAGATCACTATGTGAAGGGTACTATTAAAGACAGCCTGCATAGGTTGTTGATGTTAATCACAGTTGTGGTCAGAATTCTTGGTTTACTCATCATTGGTACACAGAGGGTGGGTACATATGGCTCATTGCTCACTCTTCCATTGTTTCTACCCATACATCAAGTCCTTGGTTAGCTATAGATGGCAGTGAGGGATTGATGCACTCAATGGTCACCTGCAATGTTGGACATAGCATAATTCACAGCAAGCCTCTGCAACCCACTGCAAATGACTTACATTATGTGAGACTGTCTGTAGAAGGACAGAGGTGATATGGCTGTCTCTGTCCAAACATGTGTCTGGGGTGGGACAGAGACAATGTTGGGGTCAAAGTCAAAATACAATTTCATTGCATGTGTCATAAGGTGGGTGGTGGGCAGTATTACCCATGGTCATGCACACAGAGTAAGTAGAGAGCAAGTACTGGTTGTCATCTAAGTCAAACCCATACTGATATGCTCAATTGTTCTGACTGCAAGTGCACAGTGGTGTGTTAGGACCTTGGTCAAAGTAAGTGTCACAGAGAAGGCTAGAGTGCATGAAGATAGGATCTCTCAAGAGAACCCCAGAAAACAGGTCATGATGCAATGCCTACCAAGTGAGGACCAAACCTACCAACCAAGTTTGGTTCAGTATATGCCCAACTCCTATAACCAAACTGCATATACAACAGGCACTATGGTTGGCAGCCACCATCAGTGGGCATTATTCACAGCTATCACCCATATCATCAGCAACCATTGGCACCCCTGGCACCCTGGTTCCATATCCAAAGGTCATAGAGCACTATGCCCAAGATAAATGGAGTACCATTGCTTCAGTACCTATATAGCCCTAGTTGGGGGGCAAAGGGGTTCCTTAGAGTTTTCTCTTTAGATACCCCTTCTCCAGGTATGCTAGCATTATGTGCATAGACCCTGTGGTGTCTTCCTAGACCAATATTCTCATTGCAAATGATGGGATTCAAAAGCTGGCTAACTTTTGTCTCTCACAAGTCATGATGGACAGCTATACTCAGGTAACTGGGCACCCTACAACCCACATCCCAATTCCCTACCTCCCTTTGGTGGTCAGTGGTAGAGCTTTTTGACTGAGGAATCATCAATGACATCAATGAGCAATGTGTGTGCATTTATGGTAATCAAGGTGGATCTCAAACATTCTTGCATTCTCATACAGGCTCATACATTGTGTAGATAATGATATCCTGACCACCCTTCACCAAAATAAACAATAGGAAAGTTTTAGAAGCATGTGGTAGAGGACTGTAATGTGCCACCGTGGCCCTCCAGCTGGAAGTCCACTCAAAAGATTATAACACTGCTCAGCTTGTGCTGGAAATTTGAGCCATGGAGCCATCTATCAAGTTTTTTTTCATAAGAGATGTACTTTCCCAATTTTGCAGTTGAATAATCTAATTATTAATGATGTACATATACCACTGACACATACAGTAAGGCAAGAACTAACAAAACAAAACAATGAAACCCCATCCCTCCAAAATAAATATGACACACACCTAACACCTGCCCACCGATTGGAAAAAACCCATGGGTCAATGGGTTTGGGTGCAGGTCACCAAAACCTGACCTGTGGGTGACCTGTGCCATTCCCTAGATGGATGTGACCCAGATGTGATGGATTTGATTCAGAATTAGAAAGGGGTGCCCTTTTACAACCTCCCTCTTAACAGAATAGCTGAACTCATGAAGCTGATCAATCAGAGTTTGGATTTAAGGTTTTCATCACCAATCAATGATGTAAGGATTGTTTGAGGAGAATTAATCTCCCAAATAATTCTTCCACCACCACCATCATCCCACCCACCAACCACCTATCATACCAATGGGTTGCAAATCAGATGACGAAGCTGAGCAGATTTGAAAACTGCATTATACCCAAGGCTGGCATAGCTTGCATGCAGCACAAGCTGCACAAGTGAAGTGCAACCTTGAACTAGGAGTGACAGATGCTGCCGGTGGAGGATGGTGTTCAGTACTTTGGGAACATGGCCTGAGCCGAGTCATTGATGTCCAAGCACACACGAAGGATGGCTGGATTCAGCGATGGAGGGTCCAGACTGAGGCTTGATACTGGCATTTCACAGAATGCAGATTGGGTAACAGGTTCAGATTGGGTCGGATGGAATGCGACTGAGGGTCAGGGCGATTCGGAGGGAATGGAAGCCCATTAATGGGAGGTATTTTGAAGAGTCAGCACCTGAAGAAAGGAAATGGTAAGGAATCAGGATTCCAACTACAAATGAGCCGAGTTTGTTTTTCTCTCAAGTGTATGCATGCAATTTCTTATGTTCAATTATAGGACGAGATGAGTATATCTGGCCAAGATTGCATTTATTCTAACATATCATCTTTTCATGTGCCACTTTCGTCCTAGTCAGTAGTACTTCCTTAATGATACCTCACTGCCTCATACAGTACATCGTGCCGCTGTTAGTTCCGATGAGGACAAAGAATACTTAAATGGAGATGGAGATGAAAATATCACGACTCTGCACACCCCATGATCCTGACTCTAAGTCTCACCGCTCTGTCTTTTATTCTAGTTCAAGCCAATAGAGTACATATTGCGACATTCTGACTAGCCAACAAGAGGTCCACCCACGTCTCTTTCTCAGCCTGCGATTTACCCAACCGTTTTCGGATTTATCTAGATAGAACCATAGGGAGGGACGGAGTATATACAAAGAACGGATACGTTGAGGGTAATTTTCCGGGAGAAATGACTTGGTAAAGTTAGAGGAATTTTTTATTTGTCGGATTGCCCTCTCGTAAGCTCATTAGTTTGTTGATAATACAAGTATTGATACATACCATACCTTACATCATGATTTTGAACATTCAAAGGGTTGCCATATAATTCAACGGATCGTGCGGATACGGCTTCCAGGTGGAAATACAAGTACATTGCATTTCTGTCGGACAAGAACGGTACGAAGAGTCAAAGAATGTGATATTGTGTGAGTGGTCTTTCGCGAGCCCACGTCCGAGCTTATGTCAGATTAGCTAGCTCCGTAAATTCTCAATACTGCAGCCTCCTAACTGGTGCTGCAAATCAGGTGCCGAATTAAGCGATTTGTAAATAATCGTATTTCTGGACACCATCTCAGGGTAGCTTCCTGTGTCACAGGGTTACCGGCGAGATTCTCACACCTCTTCAAGTGGCATAGGATACTCAGGTGCCGAATCGCTCCATTTATACAGGGCCATATTTTCGCGGCACCAGCGGACGATAGCTTCCTCCGTCATGGGTTGGACAGCTCTCTCCGCACACTTCTTGAGGTGCGTTTGGAAATTCCCTGGCCTCACGTACCACTTTCCTTTCTTGGAGAAATTGTCGTACGGGCAATATACCCTGTACTCTTTTGTGATCCCCACCTGGCATGGCGTCGTGATAATAGTGGCCTTAGCCATATCCAATTTTTTGGCCTCAATCACTTGAAGCTCTTTCATCGCGTGCACCGTGAACCAGTGTCGGATCGCATGGCATTGCTGCCCAACTTCACTTGACACGTGCGGCGTTTGGAGGTGTAGTTGCATCTCCAGTTTTTCGACACGTGCAGCTTAGGAGTCTTCGGAATGAGGGTGGGCCCCATAAAATGCGGAGGGTTTGCAGGCACTGGCTGTGACTCGAGCTGCACGTCGACCGAGTAGCCTTGGGCAGATAGGACGTCTCTGGTGCTGCCCATTTGCACGAGAGTGTTTGTTGCCACGAGTGACCTTGATGTCTCATGGCATTTGTTGTCACCGTGGTGACTCTGAGATACTCTCAGTCGTACATGGGGTGTGAACCACATGATCTGTCCGAGCCCATTGTTCAAATGTTCTGTTTTCATGGCTAGGAAAATGATTACTGGCTCGGAACCCCATCCACGCATACAGTTGATCCGGAGATCCCATTCAGCTGCCACGTATATAGTTGTTCCGTGGAGGGATCGTGATAATGATTCCTGGTACGTGAATAAGTCATAACAACTGCCACTACCCGATATGATGGCTTACCCAGGGATGTGACCGAAGCCCAAAAATGTATCCTCAGGGAAGGGAGGAATACTCGTTGTCGGCTGTCCAGGATTTTGCCAATCATCTTTAGACAGATTGTTGATCTTGTTGACATGGCTAGCTGAGTCGAAACTGTTCACGTACTCAGTGTTCCCGGGACGAAATCAGGAGCAACCACAAAGTTATTGCTGATTCCTTGTGGCAGCTATGTCGTATTGGTCCATGGGTTTCCGGAATGGATCAAGGTTGTCCCCAAGTAAGAGTGCGGTATGGACCAACATCTATTGACACCCAGTTCATCAGAGCTACTGGCACCATAGGTGCACAATCAAACGGTGGAGATCCAGAGACACTTGGGATGTGGCGGCGAGGCGTCCTGGCTGACATTGCGTCTAAAAACATCCGATGAGAAACCCAGTGGTATAATGGGTTTCACGTACTCTAAGACCCTTGTATAAATTCTGGGACAAGCATAGAACCATTGCCGTAATCTGCAAGCCAGTATCGCTGATCCGGGGACTGCACCGGGGCGGTACCCATGGAGAGCTCGAATGTGTCTTCCCTGTTGTGGAACCCTCCATGGTTGTTGCGCACTCTCTGTGCCTCCATGTAAGTATCATATTGGAATCCAGGATCGCAATTTACACTAATACAAGCGCAATGATCAGCAGAGATTATGGCGGATTCATTTTTGAGGCAACTGACATGTTTTCCAATGTGGAATGGACAATTATGTTATTATATCGGCAATGGAACAAGCAATTGCAGGAGCAAAGGTAAGGCGAGATGCGAATGAAGAGCCGAAGGCAAAGTGACTTGAGGGTTTGAACACACCGTTTGAGTGGGTAAATACATCTTTATGCAGACTCGTCCACGAACAGCGTGGCTGACCACCAGAACAAATTTTCCCATTTGGAGAGTTGCGGTGTTGATCCTCGTGTTCGGGTATCGTGAAAGAAGTCTTCGGTGACTCTCAAAGGAGAAGTGTGCATGTCATGGCAGCATGCATCCGCGTTCGCATCTGCATCCATAACCAGCCGACTCGAGTGTCCTTTTTGGCTGCAATTTCCTATCTCACGCGTGTAAACCTGGCACCTGAGGGGGTGCCATTTGCCGCTTCTATGTTATTGCGGTACTTGGTTTCGAAAAGATCGCTCATTTCGGTTACTTCTAATGGATTTCGCGTCAAGTTAGGAGTTCAGGTGATCCATGCGACTCTGTGCTGTGGATTACAGGGTGTCGCCGGAACTGAGGGACGTTGCGGTCTTGGATTATTTTAGCTGGAAAGTTCCGGGCTTCTCTGACAGGTACTCAAATGCTAGATGACATGTTGCATTAAAGTGTCCTAAGATTTGAACGGTAGGATTAAGGCATGTGATATTTCAACCCGTCTATCATGCGGCCCCAACAAATAGAATACTCTCCAGCTACACATGGCGATCGATCTTCATCATGATGATATTTAATCATATGCAGGAACCACTGAATTTCATGTTTCTTTACTTAGCGGAATGTCATCCACTTTTTACCACACCATTGGCAGTCAAACAAAAAGGAGTCTGTCTACTTGGAGTCTTGAAATGTGAAATATCATCCCAATCTTTAAGTTGTTCTTACAATCGAACATTACAACACATCTGGGTTCTGGTGGTACCGAATAATCCTGGGCACAGAGTCGCATGGATAACATGAATCCATTTCTTGATGTGACAGCCATTAAAAGTGATTGAAATGAGCAATCTCTTCGAAACCAAGCACGGCAAGAACACAGCAGCAGCAAATGGCACCGTCTGTGATAGGTGCCAGGTGAAATAGGAAATTGCAGCAGACAAGTCTTGGTGAATATATTAGATTACTTAGTTATTTGGCTTTAGGGCAGGACAAAGGAAAATGTAGGGAAAATATTTTGGGGAAATTAATTGATTGCATTTTATAACTCTAGTACATATTTTATTATATAGTAAATCTCCCTGTGCACATCCCTTCCCAGAGAGGAGTTAGCACTGGCACGTCAATGATGACGCACATGTGACCTGAATCCCGTAGACATGTGATGTGGATAGGGAATGGCACGGGTCACCCACGGGTCAAATGTGGGTGACCCGCACCGGGAAACCCGAACCCGTCAACCCATGGGTTTTTTCCCACGGGTCGACGGGTCTCGGGTGCGCGCCGCACCCGCACGCAATACGTCGCGTACGTGGCGGCGCGTACGCGTACGGGCGTTGCGTACGTCGTGTTCTTCACGGCACGTGCGCATACGTCACGTACATGGCGGCGCGTGCGCGTACAGGCGTTGCGTACGTCGCATTCGTCACGACGCGTGTGCATACGTTGCGTACGTGGCGGCGCATGCGCGTACGGGTGTTGCGTACGTCGCTTTTGTCGCGGCGCGTGCGCATATGTCACGTACGGGCGTTGCATTCGTTGCGTTCGTCACGGCACGTGCGCACACATCATGTACATCGCGTTTGGCACGGCGCGTGCGCATACGACACATAGATGGGGGTGCATGCACATACAGGTGTTGCGTACGTCGCGTTTGTCGTGGCGCGTGTGCGTACATCGTGTACATCGCGTTCGTGGTGTTGCGTGCACGTACAGTGCGTTCGTCGTGTTCGGGGCATCACATTCGTGTCGGCGCATGCATGTACACGTAAGTCACCTTCGTGTTGGAGTTGACGCCCCGGGTTGGGCCCGGGTCACGGGTGCTCGCAGCTTGACCCACACCCACACCCAAGGACACCCAACCCAGTGACCCATGTGGGTTGGCCTGACCCATGCATTTCCCTAGATGTGGATACGATGCGCGCATGATGTGTGTATGAGAATGATGCAGCGACTGGTTCCAACAACAAGGACAATCAAGTCATGGGGGTTATGGGTCTAAATGCAAAAGCATATCAGTGCTGCATGCCAAGTTCTCCTTTGAGAGTCAGTGAATACCATATACACCAAAGCCGAACACAGTGATCAAAACCCCACAATCTCTCCAAAATGTAGCATTTTTTTGGGTGGTCCTCCATCCAATTTTTGGACGAGTCTGAATGGAGATATGTTTAATGTTGTGATTGCCTTGCAGATATTCTACCATCATAGTCTCCTCTGGATCTGGAAACATGTCAGTTGCCTCACAAACAAATCACCCATGTTTTCTCCTGATCATTGTGCTTGTTTGGGTTTAAACTGTTACCTTGGATATCAATTTGAAATGGTCAATGTGATAGAAGACCCCATACAGAATCCTCCTTGGGCTACAAATTGGAAATGGTGTGGATCACCCATGGGTCAAATGTGGGTGAGCCACACCCAACCCATGGGGAACCCAAACCCATCAACCCATGGTTTTTTTTCCCATGGGTGGACAGGTGTCAAGTGCATGCTGCACCCACATGCATGCAGTGTGTTTGTGTCATACATCATGTTTGCACTGACACAAATGCACTGTACATGCATGTGCTGACACAAACACAATGTACGTGCATGTGCCGACATGAACACATTGTATGTACATGTGCCGACATGAACACATTGTATGTGCATGTGCCGACACAAACAAATTGTACATGCATGTGCTGACATGAAGTTGCTGTATGCATATTCATTGACACAAATGTTAGAAAATAATTTCAACAACATGGATCAATCAATTGAACTCAATAGTAAAAGGCATGATGGCCACTCGATACAAGACACAAAATACACAACTGTCAACCTTCGGGTACTGATGAACTTCGGGACTGCCGAAAGGTCGGGCAGACAATGGCCAAGTCCTGCAGGCCAAGAGTAGTGGCATTGGCTTCAATGTACTCATGCGTTGCACCCTACTTGCTGTGCATGCCACCAATTTACAACAGATGGATACTTGGGAGGATGCTGATGATCCCGGCCCGAGTCAAGGACTTAACAGAGGGGAAGAAGGTAGAAGGGCCTAAGCCTAGTCAATACCCAGAATGAGGAAATATGTACATGCATGTCCTACTTATATAGGTTTAAGAAGCGACATGTGGAATAAGGAATGTGAGACAACAAGGTATGCAGAGCATGTGGTCATTGCCCACAATGAGTAAAATTAGAATGAAGGAATGTAAAACGGGGATAGAACAATAAAGGATAGAATAATAGAATTGTGGCCAAGGATAGGACAATAGGAAGCGACCGACTATAAAACAATGTAGCCATGGCCAAGGATAATACAAGGACAGGAAGTCCCAAGGTGAGGCAGATAGAAGGGTGAGGAGTAGGCATGGTGGGATTAATGGATGGTGAGTGGCGTAGAGTATGTGAGGGGTGAGGACAAGGAGTGTGGGTGGTGGATGTGCCGAGCCAAGACCGGTGTACCAAGTGATATGCATGCGGCATGGACACTTGGATGTGGACATAGGATGACTGCTCAGTTGGCACTGCCGAATTAACGGGTCTCGGTACATGTACTTGACAGCAACATTAATACAAGTCACATCACACAATAAACCAGCATGCCAATTACTATAGTGGTGGGGAGGCTGAAACCACCTAAAATTATACAGAAGACTAACTACAATACTTATACAGTGATATGAGGGGAAAACTATACTAACCTATAAGCTAACCTATGATGTGTTGTGACAGAAGTCACATGTGGATGACAAGAATATGTGTACATCAAGGGTGTACAGTAGTAATGGTAGAAATATAGAGAAAATATAGAAAAATCAGAAAAATGGCATACTAAATATTCCAACAACAAATGAATTGTACATGCATGTGCTGACACAAACTCACTGTACATGTACGTGTCAAAATGAACATACTGTACACACATGTGCTGACACAAATGTGACATATGTTGTGCATATGGCATGTTCATGTCATATAACAGGAGCAAGTCCCTGGTTGCATATCGTATGTGTGCACATGCACACGTACATAGTTGATGTGCTAGATTAGGCCAGGTGGCAGGTACTCTCTAGTGAGTGGTGCGGGTATTGGAAACCCACGTAGGTAGTGGTATGGGTAGCGTGGGTAAGGGTCAGGGTCAGGATTTACAACCTGGCCTAAACCCGTACCTGCAGGTGGGTTTTCGTGGGTACACTTATATAATTCATGGGTACACTTATATAAGTGAGGTTCAGTGCTAACCTTACTTATATAAGTGAATTTAGCGCTGAATTTCAATTATATAAGTGAAGTTAGCACTGAACCTCGCTTATATAAGTGAGGTTAGTGCTGAACCTTGCTTATATAAGTGTACCCATGAAAACACGTACCCATAACACATGGGTACGGGTTTTTGTGGGTACGGCTACAGGTAGACATAATATACCTGGGGATTACCCATGCTAATCCTAGTGCCCTCGGCTTGACCCACACTCAAACCCAAGGGCACCTGACCCAGTGACCCATGTGGGTTGGCATCACCCATGCTATTCCCTAGCTATGAAAGCTGGTGATGACTGTCTGCAATAGTGTTCTATATGTTTTCTCTACAGAGAGGGTGCTATAACCATGGTGGTTTCCACCCGGGATGACATAATTGAGCTCTTCATAGGTAAGGCCTCTATGCAGTCCACAGATCAGCAATACTCACTTGTGCAGAACTGTGATAATAAGATGGCTTTAGTGATGTGGTAGTTTGGGAATAGCATGGGTCATGCAAACCCACATGGGTCATGGATTTGGGTATCCTTTAGGTTTGGGTGTAGGTCAAGCTGAGAGCGCCCACACCCTGGGCCCAACCCATGGCTCTGAAAGTATTGATATAGTAATCATATTTAAGTTCAAAATAGTATGTTGTTTTTATTATGTAAGAGCTGTAAAGAACCAAAAGCTGTCATTTTTCAAAGACAACAATCTATCTATTGTTATAGTGAGCACAATTGGAACTAATTGACAAGAGTGTCTCAGCTTCTAGGAAAGAAGATGTTGTTTAAATAGTCACTACATAATTACCAAGAGTCTACATTTCTAATCAATAAATGCTAACATAAATTTACTGTCAGTACTCATATCTCAGTTTCTTAGAAAGAAGATAAGATACTTATGACATGTTTGTTTCACAAAGCTCTGCCTGACCACAAATATGACAGGCTGAATTACAACTTACAATTCTCAACATCTATAACATTGTCATACCACATTTTATCCATACATGACAGTGCCAATCCCATATGTTGGGGCATATTCCTCAAAAAAAAAAAGTCTAAAGTAACCAACACAATACAAAAACTTTTTTTTCACCTAGTGAAGAATCCCTACAAAACAATGTAACAAACTTTACTTTATTATCCTAACTCATCTATATAATATGTCTTAGGGGCCACTGAAAAAGAAAGAAAAACTGGCATCCTCTTGAAACTCATCTCTGAAAAGAAAAAGGACCAAGGCAAAAAGTCAGATGTAAGTTTATAATCCTACATTGCATCCAGATATCTCATGAATTGTTAGAACCCTTCTATTATTCTGTCAATACCATAAATCAAGGTGTCTAGCTGTTCCAGAAATCACTGATGAGGATGATGATGAAAGCAGTGAACCTGAACTGATAAAAAAGCTAACAGAAGCTACTAAGACCAATGTTAGGGATCAGGGAATGCTCCCTTGGATTTCTAGCCATTTTATGAACCAAATCAGCATGCAGAATCCAAACCTCTCCTCTCAAGAAAATTCCACTTAAAATTAGTCATATTTTGACAACAAAAAATATTATACATAATGTTTTCGGCTGGACAAATAAGAGTTAATTACTTCTAGTAATTAACTCTTAATTATCTGACAGTTTGAGCCTATCAAAACCCTTAAAAACGTCAATATTTTTGCCTATCAAAGTGTGGGCCTACAATGTACAACAACCTTAGTGTCAATTATCTAATCTACAAAAATGGCACCAACCTCCTGGCTCAAGTTCTCAGTCTACAATGTACAACAAATGCTGGGATTCTATAATACATATTACATAACAAGGTCAGCCCAGAAGCATGACTTACATAATATTACTATTTTGTGACTCAACTACAAGGGTGACACAGTGACCTCTACAGGTATTAGGATCCACTATGCTGTCATCCCTGACTATTCAATCCAGCCATATTTAGCCTAACTCAACCTAATTTGCCATTCCAACCATATGCTCCAATTGTCACAACCTTGCCAAAGACATTTCTGCTTGAAGAACAAGGATGAGATTCTCGTTTCTAGAGAAGCCTGCTCATTGCACATGGTCACATCTTCATTCTTAGCAAACCCTGTTCATCTACAGTGACTCACCAAACTAAGTCAATGTTTGGTACTTTTGGACTATTCATCAGATAGCTTTGAATGTAAAACATATATGAAAAAAGTGTTGGTGAATCAAAGAAAGAATCTGATCAGGGCTATGCAACCATTAAAAATTATGTATTTCCGATCAGGGGTGATGAAGATATGGGCAATTCGAATCAAGGGCCCATTGACTCAGTTTTGTGAGAGGGTATCAGAGAAATAGTAAGTTGCAATTCTAGTACTTGGTATTGCCCCCCTTAGCCTTAATTACTACCTCAAGTCTTCTAGGTATACTCTCTATCAAATTCTGACACACCTCTGGTGGTATGTTATTCCATACCTCTTCTACTCTCTCCCAAATTTGCCAAACTCCCTTGGGTGGTGTTGGATACTCCTTAAGCCTGTTTTTTGCATAATCCCAGAGGTGCTCAATAGGATTTAGGTCTGGAGACTGTGCAGGCCAGTCAAGGAGAGTGATATTGTTGTTTTCCATCCAGTTCTTGGCCTTCTTTGACTTGTGCTTTGGGTCATTGTCCTGTTGAAAAATTACCTGTTCCTCAGGAATTCCACTTTCCTCCAGGCTGGGCAGCAGGTGGTCCTCCAAAATAGACACAAACTGATCAGTATCCATCTTCCCCTCAATCTCTGCAAGCTGGCCAACACCATTCCATCCCATACACCCCTATACCATAATGTTTCCCCTCCAAACTTGACTGTCCCCTGCCCCTCTCTCTCAATCAACCCCTCCCTCCTTTGTTTCCAGACCCACTGCCTCCATTCTGACCTAAACCTGTTGATTTTGGACTCATCTGACCAAATGACCCTCTTCCAGTCCTCTACAGTCCATTCTCTGTGCTTCAAAGCAAAGGCCAACCTCAGCTGTCTATGCCTTGCACTGAGGAAGGGCTTTTTCTTCTTTACAACAGCCTTGAATGAATGTTTCCTGAGGACTCTTCTGACTGTATCTGAGGAGAATGGGTGGGGGATAATTGTATTGATGTGTTTGGTGACCTGAGTAGCATTAGCAGCTCTGCCAGTAACAATTTGTAATAAAATAGCATGTTGATCTCTAGAAGAAAGCTTGAGGGGATAACCTCCAGAGGAGCAGGGCTAGTTGGGATGGAGAGTTCTGAGAGTCCTGGATACTGTTGACTGGCTGAGGCCAAGTCTTGAGGCAATACAAGTGGAATGACCATGAGAGGCCAAGGAGAGGATGTTTTCTTTTTGAGCAGAGGAAGTAGGGTGCATTGGAGTGTAGTGAAGTTCTGGACATGTTGGAGGGGATTAAATACCTTAATTTGAGTTCTCATGAAAGATAAGGTTACCATGGTAACCATCTATCAAGGGTTGCATGTAATATAATAGATGGAGTATTGGATTCTGATTGTTCTGATACCCTCTCACAAAACTGAGTCAATGGGCCCTTTATTTGAATTGCCCATATCTTCATCACCCCTGATTGGAATTACATATCTTTTAATGGTTGCATAGCCCTGATCATATTCTTTCTTTGATGCACCAACACCTTTTTCATATATGTTTTACATTCAAAGCTATTTAATGAATAGTCCAAAAGCACCAAACATTGACTCAGTTTTGTGAGTCACTGTATCTATCCTTAAACATTAAACCTCTGTTGCCAATCCTCAGCCTTCCAATTAGAAATGTTAAATCTGTGTATCAGGTGCTTAGATAGGTACTTCCAGAAGGGTTTCTGGAGGTTCCGAGTGGTTTCCAAGAGGGGGTTTGTACTCAGGAGGTGGAGGGACTGGAGGTTGCGGGTTTACAGACAGAAACAGAAAGGGCAGAAAGACGGGAAGTCCTGGGGGCTTAGGACTGTTTGCAGTATTAGGTTGTTTGACTAGTCATTCGAGTTACTCGAGGTCACAGGGACTTGGCTTTAACTTATGTGTTGCACCCTCCTCAATCATCTGTCTCTAATTTTGGACAGTCAGAAAGTTTACCAGAACTGAATCGGAAACTACGATGCAGAATTAAGTCAATATTCGTACTGGCAAATAGTCCAGTCGACTGGTGGTTTATATACATGTAACTACCCCTTGTACTAACTTTTGCCGAGTAAAGACAAGGGGAGGAAAGAGTACAAGGGGCTAATAGAAAACAAAGAACAAGGGAGTGAGGTATGCGATGATCCTGCATGTCATTTATCAAAAGAGCGGAACCTAGGTCTCGGAATCACGGAGGTTTGGGATTGTGGAACTTTGGGTCGATACAATGGATTCACAGAAAGCAAATACTTCAGGCTTTCAATGGTCAGAAAGTTCTGGAAATGGTGTGGGTGGTTGGGAAGACTAATGGGGGTTTATTGGGGGCATGGGCCATAACAGAGCAAATCAGTCAGTATCCCACACTAGGACCGAGCCCTCGAGGTTCTAAGCTTAATCAAGGTGGTAATTAAGATGCACATGACTGTGGGATCTTTCTGACTGTTTTCTGGGATGATTGTCAATCAATAATCACAGATGGTCCAGTTGCCTATAAGAGGGGTGTTTGCAGAACTGGGAAGAGCCTTTCCTCAATGGAGAACACAGATTCTCAACCCTCGGAAGACCTCAGAGTCTTTTCCCATTTCCTCCTTTCTGGGGCATCATTGGTGGGTCTGAGTGGTGTCTTGAAAATGATCTGCAACACTTGTGGGCCATTAATGGTGATGTGGCGGCATTGCAGGCTCGTGCTATCGTGATTTGCAATTCCCTTGGTTTGTCGGGTTCCTGTGGTGATCTTCCCTTTTTTAATCCTTTTGTAGTGCCGGGGCGGATCCCAGACCCACATTGTCTGAAAACACCTCTTGTGATCATCCTGAATGGGGCACTGTTCCTAGTGGTCAAGTGGCAGGGGTGGCTGGTCCAGATGCTTTTGATCAGATTTCCACGTTTTTGGCCCATCTAGATGCATTTCAGGAGGACTCAGATTATTACCTGGGTCTTCTTGTGGTGCTTGACTGCTGCCTTCGGAGTATTGTTGAGTTGACAGAACAGCATTCGGGGGAGGTCAGGCTGGCTGGGAATCTTTTTGACACATTGTTGTCATTGGTCGATCGGGCAGAGGGTGAGCCCAATGTTCAGTCCTTGGGTGGTGTTTGTTCCTCGGGGACCGGAGGAGTTTCAGGTGAGCCTGTCATGTGATTTGGGCATGCAAGGTGGATGTTTGGTATGGAGGGTCTGTTGGGTGGGAGAGCCAGGAAGGTAGGGGCTGGGAGAAGGAGCCTCTCGGGGCTGATTTGAGTGGAAACCGTTTTGTGTCCTGATCGGGTTGGTTCCAATCAGGGCCTGGGATGTTCCATGTGTTCTATAGTAAATAGATCTTGTTTTTGTATAATTTGGTCATGAGTTCCATGTAGTGGTCCCAGATAGCATTGGGGTGGTTCAGGGGTTGGGGTGCAGTTCCTAATTTGATGTGGTTTGCTTTCGGTTGCTTTCCCCTTCTCTAGTATAGACATCCCATTGTCTAACTGGTTTCCATGGTTGGAGTCATAGTGGTGGTGGTAGTTGGTACAGTCAAGGCGGTCATGGTGGTCATGGTGGTCATGGTTGTCATGTGGTCATGGTGGCCATGGTGGCCATGGTGGCCAGTTACCAGATCGTCGCTTGGATGGTGGTGGCATCATTGGGATTCAGAGGATGTCCTGCAGTTTCGAGTCTCGGTTTTTGAACTGTGTCAATAGTTCAGTGCCTATTAACATGTTATCAAATAGGTTCTAGTCTAAGAGGGGATCTACACATGGTACCATTTTGTCTAAGAGACAGTACAGGTTCTGTGATGGTCAGGGTTCTTCCTGAGTGGAGTTTTTGGAGGGTTGTATTGAGCGCTGAGTGAAAACTGTGGGCTCAATGGTACCAAGAATCAGTTGGGATGGAAATCTAAACGAGTAGTACTCAATGCCCTATTGATCGACAGATCGTAGCAGGTGAGCATATGGTGTCCTGGCAACTAGAATCTGATGGAGTTTCGGAGGGTCGGAGTTGTTTCTGAGAAAATGGGTCGAATTTCTCGACGATTGGTCACAGGTGTTCAAAATTCCTGAAAGGTTGGATGCATTGTTTGTTTTACTCCATGGGCACTGTTGGTGTTCAATGTGAACAACTGGTGCCAGAGTCAGAGGCCTTGCTTCTTATTCCTTGGTTTCCAAAGCATCTAAAGCTTCGGACTCTTCTTCAATTTCCTCTATCACAGAGGCTGCGCTCCCCTTGGTGACTGTGGTAGTGGATCTTGGGCATTACTTGGCTGTGTGGCTCGATCTGCCACAGAAGAGGCAGAGGTTTTGTTCAAAGTGGGCATTGCCATTTTTGTGGTGTAAGTTTTCTATCTTTACCGAGCTTGGATGATAGGTCCATGGTAGTCCTGCTACCACTGGATAGGGTCATGGGTTGGCCTGGATTGGCCGTCTTATTGCCCATATTAGGGGCCGAGTACATGTTCATGGGGGTCCTCCCTCTGTCATAGAGGCGGTTGAAGTTCTGGGTAGAGGGGGACTCTCTGGCAATTTCTGATTGTCGTTCCCAGTAGCAGGCATCAATGGATTGGGACAGGAGGCAGAGTTGGAGCAGGGAGTGGGGTTTTCCTACTCTGGATATCTCATCCTTGATCCTGCCAGGGAGGCCATTGTAGAACTGGTAATGGAGTGTGGCATTGCCCCAGTGGATGCGGGTGGCTAGTCGATTGAATTCAACTACATATTTCATGATGCGCTGGTTATTGCACATGTGGAGGTTCTCAAGGTCTGCTTTGGCCTCTCCTTCCAGGTCATGGGGGCCGAAGTTGGTTTTGAGTTCACTGATGAACTCTTCATAGTCATAGAGCCAGTCTGGCTTGTCAGGGCCGGAGAGGGCTGGTTAAAACCAGTCCAGGGTGGTACTGGTCAGGTACGACAGTACATAGGTTACCTTGGTGCTGTTGGAATCGAAAGCATCAGGGCGATCATGGAAGTTCAGGCTACACTGCACTAGGAAGGCATGTAGTTTCCTCAAATTTTGATCCATCGAAGGTATCTGGATCCTGGACCTTCACGGCGTGGGTGTAAGGGCAACCCTCTTACAGCCCTGAGGTATATCTCGGAGGCGAGCTAAGCAGGGGGAATCCAAAGTGTTTAATTGTTTTACTACTGCCTAAATACATATGGAGTCCTCACCTAAGCAGGGGGAATCCAAAGAGGAAAGTCTAAGGATCCCGCTGCTGGTGAGCCCCTTTTATACCCTTTATATGGGTGGTCTGTGCACTAGTTACAAATCAATACATCGGAGTTTGTAGAGCCAACTTCCTGGTACTAAGTCTGAGGCTCGGACGTTCACTCCGGATTTCTAGTCATCATGCTTCAAGATCGTTCTCGTCTCTACTTGATGGTTTCTGGATGTTTTAGCCTCGGAGTTGATCGGAGTTTGAAATGGTACTTCGGACTTGGATCAGGCTTCGGAGAAGGTCATCCCCTGACAGTGGGTGTCACGACCATACATCGAGCTTTAACTTATTCGGCAGTACTGACCAACCGACCCTCACTCACACATTCCATGACACATGGTTTCGGTTCAGTACACCCGGTTCATCACTCGGTTCATTATCCTTTTCCCCCAAACCCTATTCTTTATTATCC
>QLPI01011386.1:0-14336 GCA_003314275.1 Chroogomphus rutilus | reverse complement strand
ACTACGGCACGTCCATCAGGCTCAAGGCTTTGGTTCAAAGCTGGCGATGCGGCATGCATTTATTAATGCAAGAATGAAGGTGAATGAGTCTCAGGAGGTTGTGGAAACCATGGCATCATAGATTGGCAGGGTGAAAGGCATGTGTTTTGGACTAGAGGCCATTGGAGTGGATGTGACCGACGACAATGTTATCCTCATGCTCACAAATGGACTACCTATGGTCTACAACCAAATCATCGTCATGTTGGATGCTGCTCATCCAGATGATATCACACTCGAGAATGTTATCACTCGGCTTGCAAATGAAGAACAACGACAGGAGATTGAGGTTGTCAAAAGGGAAGATGAAAAAGTCAAACTTGGAGAATCTGCTCTTGTTGCCAAGAAAGGACGTGATGTCTCAGAGATTGTCTGTTTTGGTTGCGGGAAGAAAGGTCACTTTTGCTCTCAGTGTCCAGAGAGGAAAGAGGAGACAGCTGCTGTTGCACATGATTCCGATGAGTTGTTTGCTTTTTAACTCATGTGGTGCTTTACTCGAGAAGGTGTGTTGGGAATATTGCGAGTTCGCACCACAACATATCATGTGACGTGTCCACATTACATAAGTTACGATAAAATTTTCCCTCGTCGAATTATAACCATCACCCGCGTTTCGTACTGCGTGCTTCAGGGGAAATTCAACAGTAATGCGTATGCATCTCGGGGATCTCGGCTTGACTCGTTGAAGTGGAATTGTTTATGTTTTGAATCTGGTGGCAGCGAAAGTAGAAATGGGAGTAGAAGATGAATGGAATCTGCTTATCTGTGTGTCCAACACTAAATAACTAATCTAAGTCCATCATATGCAAAAGGCTAAAAAGCAATTGCAAAGCTTTAGTGGTCAATAAACTTGTTAATATAATAAGCACAAAATAAGTTGAGAGACTTTTCGGGTGTAAGACCACTTGTTAAAAAGTCTTCCCCATATATACCTATTAGGTGTGCAGCACGAACGATAGTCTCCAAATGGTATTCAGTTGCACTCAGTGCAACTTCGAGATGGTAACTAGGCAACTGGTAGGCGTATGTCCTGTCCTATTATTTTGCAACATATTTTAGATGGGACTTTTTTCCCTGGACTTGATATTTTCTTCCTCTATTACCACGACGAATGATGGCCCATCAGCGAGCATTTAGTGGCTTCCAAGATCACAGATCGCGGTAACGTCTCGTCAGGTACACCGCCCTCGCATCAACATAATGCGAAACGTGCTGTGAAAGCCGCTGAGCCTTCTCCATCTCCATTGGTAGATGTTATAAAATAAAATGCTAATAAAATTAATCTCGGTAGAAAATTAGGGCACTTTCGCTGAGGTGAAGCTACGAGATAAGAAGCCATTTAAACCAACTACGAGTAGCAGGTCAGATGGAGACTAAGACATCTAAAGTGTATGTTTCTGTTATGTTCTTCGTAGCGCGGCTATTGTGGGAGATTGTGTATGGGATGAATATCGTCCCTCAGGAGCATTTGGTGGCGTCCAAGATCACAGATCGCGGTAACGTCTCGTCTGATACACCGCCCTCGCATCAACATAATGCGAAACGTGCTGTGAAAGCTGCTGAGCCTTCTCCATCACTATTTGTTGATGTCATAAAATAAAATGCTAATAAAATTAAACTTTGTAGAAAATCAGGGCACCTTCTCTGAGGTGAAGCTACGAGAAAAGAAGCCATTTAAACCAACTACGAGGAACAGGTCAGATGGAAAGACATCTAAAGTGTATGTTTCTGTTATGTTCTTCGTAGCGCGGCTATTGTGGGAGGTTGTGTATGGGATGAATATTGTCCCTCATGAATCTCATATTAGAAGTTTACACAAGCGGGGGCAATCGACGTGGAATACAACATCGGGCAATAACCATGAACCATTTACATCGCCTTTTGTGGGGATAATAACCGGCAATCGCCACTTGCAGAGCCTTATTATCCTCATTTTGTAGGCTTGTGTTCCACTTCTTATTGTTCCAATGTGAGTACTGTTTTCACTGTCTCATTGTTTTTTATGTTTCCACTTACATAGAATAAGGATCCCGTGGTATAAGTTTGTACTGTCTGTACGACAAGTCCCTCAGACTTTCTCTGATTAACTCTGTTTTTAATATATTGTATGTATTTTTCTTTATTTTTCTTTATTTTTCTTATTTTTACTATTATTGCTGTATACTTTTACTTGTTCGCGCGCTTTCTCTTGTCACATGGGTGACCGTTGTCACTTACACGCGTGACTCTCGTTACTCACCGGTTCTCATTTGTTGTCGCTCGCGCGCATGAAAAATTGTTCCTTGTATTCCTGTTTCCTCATATATAATAGTGTAGTCAATAACTGCAAGAATAAAAAATAAGAGTTTTACTGACCACTAATGAGCACCTCATGAGTCTGCATTTTTCCCACAATCCTTTATTCTTAAAAATCTTTGACAACAAACTCATCCTAGACCCTGCGCTAATACCTTCAACACCTCAAATCTTCCCATTATTCAACTTCCTATGAAACTGTCAAGTACACATACTGAGCATCGGTTCACTCAGTAGTGCCAACCGAACGATCAATCTAATTCCACACACAAGTGACCAAGTCATATACAAGTCACTTAGTATGTTGGTCTTGGCTTGGCACATTCATTGTCCACAACTCTCATCCTTCATTCATTATCCATTATTCCCACCCTGTGTATTCATTATTTCTTGACCTATTTTACCTCAGGACATTTTCTATTGTTTGATTCTCAGTCATGACCTTATTGTTTTATATTTGGTAACTTTCTATTGTCTTATTCTCAGCCACATTCTTATTATCTTATTTGGCCACATTTTCATTGTTCTATTCTCGTCTACATTTCTTTGTTATATTCTTGACCATTGTGGACAAATACTTCCACATGCTCTTCATACCTTATTGTTTTCTCCATGTCTTATGCCACTCTGATTCCATATCTTGCTTCTTAAACTATATAAGTAGCACATGTATGTAGATAGTTCCTCATTCTGAATATCAACTTGACTTACACCTTCTTGTCTTCCCTCCTCCTGTCCAAAGTCCCCTACTTGGGCCAACACTCTCGACACTCTCCCAACTCTGCCTTCTGTCTGAAATCAGTGGCACGCATAGAAAGTAGGGTGCAACGTATGAGTATGTTGAAGCCAAGCTGCCCCAATGACAGTAAAGTGATCAATCTCAACCATGTTACAGATTAGAGTCCAATGGTGCTCATCCCATATCACCTTCACTGTCGCCACATCACACAGCCAACCATTCTATTCAGCACTCCAATCTTCAGACTTCCAATTTGTCATCATGTCTTCTTCAGAGCTCATTCCCATGCAACACTACAATACCTAGGACACACATATCCAGGCAGAACCATTAACATATCATTATCTTCACGTACCTCCCCCAGCACATTTCTCACTCAGAAGGAGATCCCATTCAATCTACACTCAGTCATATGCGATAGGAGATGCAGTCTATTTCCCAGAAAGCCAAGAACCATACATATTTCTTGGAATGACGTCTAGACCAGCATATCATGATAGGAGTAGAGTGGAATATGAGGCAAAGTTCAGGGCACCATCCCATCCTGATTACCCTGCCTACTCCATTTGACTCTCTCTTAAACACAAAATGAGAGTGCATGACCATATACCCATTAGTCCTCCTACTCCCAGACCCCTATCCTTGGATTGGATACTGGAGAAATTGTGGAAGATATGTTGCCTGTAACCTGGAAATACTCCGAGATGACTCAGTCCCCTGACTTATCCTAAGGCCCCTCAGGATTAGTAGACAAGGTTGTTAGACATTTATTGGTGGACTTCCTTATTGTCCTTTTATATATTTCCCCTTTTCTTGGCTTGACTCAGACCTGTTTCCTATTCTGTTAGTCTTTTCTCGTTGTTACTCATCATCCTTACCTTTTTGGTTAGTCTCCCCCTATCATAGCCCCTAGCCCCTATTCATGCAGCCTCGATGCTGTACCATTTCTCCAGAGTTTCTCTATAGTTTCCTCTTTTGTATACTTTGTTCTCATGCTTTGTCATTCAACTGACATAGCCAACCTCTCGCATTGTTTCACATCATTGCTTGGTTTTTGTATATAAAGGCCTCTGGCTGTCAAGACCCTGGTACCGAGCTCTGGTACACTCGGTAATACTGACTGACCGACCGTCCTCTGTTGAAATGAGGGGCGGAAGGAGCGGGAAAGGGGAGAGGAGGGTAGCGGTAGAGCGGGATAGAGAGAGGCCAGTAGCAGGAACAGATGGATGGAACAGCTGAGGAACATGGAGGAGGAGAAACTGGTACACAAAGAAATTCAGTAACAACTCATAGACATAGAATAAACATGACTCACGCAATGGTACGACTCAAAACGGATGAATGACAAAGCTACTTACAATAAATGCATACGCAGCCGGAGGAACGAAACAGACAAGGGACAGGATCAGAGGGTGAGGGACGAAGAGGAAAGTATTAGCAGGAGAAAAGATTATGATAAATGAAGAAACGGACTTACGTGGTACAAAACGACACATGACCAGGTATACACAACATTTTCGAGGGAGATATGACGAGGAGTTAGAGATTTCCAATCAAGACAGGACTCAGGTATAGGGACTTACCATCGATGTTGAAGATTTTCGTACACAGCATAACACAGTACAGAGTGCGGTCGATGACGTGGAAGGGGGGATCACAAAGCAGGGTGGCAACCCTGCATCTGGATCTAGAATGCCACCACTACATTTGGAAGGGATTTGTTTATCATACTATGGCCAATTTATATATAAGACTAGGTACTTACGAAAATATACTTTAGTTCTAGCCTCATTTGTCTCTTGACCGATCGAAAAGCTCGATGCCTGTGTGTGCAATCGAAGCTTCAAAGTTCTCATATATTTCAATCATCTTGTCAAGCATCCAGGATAATCTCCTTGGGTGTAGTATACCGTGTCTACAATTTTTTCTCTCACATGCCTTTGCATTTCGAGCATCCCACAGTGTCTATTTCCATCTGATCGACTATGCGCCACCTTTCTGGATAAGCACCTAAGGATAACTCGCCAGCCATATCACCATATATATGAGGACAATAAATCACACATTGTCAGGAACCGTACGCTGGCAAGCCGACTATTCAATTCAGCCCACTCAGCCCAACTCCGCTCTCGCTTACTATTCAATATAACGCCCTCAGCCCACGGACTATATGCACCTTGTGTATCTGTCTTGGTGTCACGTGCTCCCATCAATTCACTCCACTCATTTATGTCACATTCCATATGCTTGCTTTTCCATTCCGTCTTCATTTACGTTTAATATCTTTCATTACGTTTCATTTCATTTTCATCTGTTCGCAATTCCGTTCACTCCTTTATATCCAATCTGCTATTACGTTCCTTAGGGTAACTCCATTGGGAATCCGAGTGACACGTCACTCCGCAATGTCACGGAGGAGATCATTATTAGGGACGTAGTATTCTGTTTCTCGCTTTTCATGATCCTCGGCTTTCTCATTCTATTATAGGAATCCCTTCGACTCCTAATAGATTAGAAAGTAGTATAAAAGATCTTGTACTATTAGTTCAGTCTTCAGTCAGAAAATCAATCTTGATTTTGACTAGGGTTCCTCTGTTCACTTCCGTCTACTTTTCTTTTACGAAATCGGGGACCGTGCGGTCTAAGTGGGCGCAATGCAATACGTTGAAGCCAAGCCCCAATCCGAACCTCGCCAATTGGCTTGCCATTGGGAGATTAAATAATATTACGATTATGTCCTTTATCATCATTGTAACAGTATTTTCTGACTACCACACTTGATCGCACTTCATCTTCACATATCACGACTATCATGAACACCCGCTCTACTACTCGTAGTTTACCTTTCATTGTAGAAGTCCCTAGTCAGTTGCATGAGATCTCCTCACTTCGACGGCTGTCAGAACAACCTTCAATTCGCGAAGCTGGCCCGTCAGGAGGGAACACTCCTCCTGAACCTGAGGATGATGACAAAGAAAACCCGCTCGATGACAACGATGACGAGGAGCCAATTCAGAACCCTGTTCAAGTTTCAAATCCGAACCCCACTCATGTTTCAAACCCAAACCCCACTCATGTTTCTAATCCTAATCCAACCCTTAATTCCTCGACCCTTAATTCCTCTTCCAGTTCAGATAAAATCATCAAGGCTCTCATTGGTCGACTAGCCCAACAGCCTCCTAGACCTTCTACAAACCTTGGCCACCATGCCAAGGTTCACGAGCCCGAGGTTTACGACGGTACCGACCAAGCTAAGCTTCGCACATTCTTTTTACAATGTGCGCTGAACTTTCGAGACCATCCGTCTGCATTCTTGATGGATGTGTCAAAGGTCCAATATGCCATCTCGTACCTCACAGGCCCCGCGCTCCAATACTTCGAACCCGCGATTCTTGGCAAGATCCAGCCTGAGCCTAGTTGGCTTAAGGTCTGGAGGGATTTTCGTCAAGAGCTGGAGACCAACTTCGGCCCATTCAACAGTGCTGCGCAAGCAGAAATTGAGCTCGGCAAGATAGTTATGAAGGACAACCATCGTGCGGCATGATACTTCATCGACTTCACCAGAGCCTCCACTCGTACTCAGTAGAATGACGCTGCCCTCACACATGCGGCGTACAAGGGGTTGGCCAGATGTATCAAGGACAGCCTCCTTAACTTTCCTTGTTTCAAAACTCTTGCTGAACTCAGACAATATTCACTCGAGATCGACAGCAGATATTGGGAATGCAAGGAGTTCGACAACTAGGGAAATCCTTCAAAGCCGAACGGGTCCTCGTCCAAATCCAACTCCAACAACAACAACAACAACCATCAGTCTTCTTCCAACTCCAACAACTCGAACAACAAGAAGAGTAAGAAGGGGGGGAAGAAGAACGGCAACGATAAGTCTTCCAACAATAACAACAATGCTAACGACATTGCGTCCAAGCTCGGAAAAGATGGGAAGCTATTGCCTGAAGAACGTCAAAGGCAAATCGATGCAGGACTTTGTCTCTTGTGTGCTTCAAAAGGTCACATGGTCAAGGACTGTCCCAAATCCAATTCCCAATCCTCATCGACCTCTTCTTCTAACAACAAATCTAACAACTCCAACAATAAGAAAACGACAAAAGCACATGCGACCAAGGCAAGCATGTCTGACACCAATGCCGAAGAAAACACGGCGACGGAGTCAAAAAAATGAGCTGCAACCTCGAAAATGCATGAGCTGAGGATTGCGTTAGCCTCTCTCACGTGCTGTTCTTGAATGCCCTTTCTTCTAATTCTACTATTTCTCGCATATCTTCTACTTCTGAAACTTCGAAAACTTCGCTTATACTTAATCTGTCTTGTTCTCTTATTTCCGAACTTCCTCTTGTTACGCTCTTAGATTGTGGTTCTTCAGACTGCTTTATTGAATCACGAATTGTGCAGAAATATTCTTTGCCTACTAATTCAGTTCCTGCTATTCCGTTGAAATTATTTGACGGTTCTACTAACTCTGTCATTACTGAGACTACGACAATTCCGATCCGATTTCTGACCGGCAAACTTCAGAATGTCACCTTCTGTCAAGCGTCGGATACTGATGGTCTTCGGTACTGCCAAGGGGTGTTGGCGAGGAGGTTGGGTGGACTATGGCCAAGTCCTGCAGGCCAAGAGTAGTGGCGTTGGCTTCAACATGCTCGTGCATTGTGCCCTACTTGCCGTGCGTGCCACTGTATTTGCCACAGACAGATACTCGAGGGGATACTGATGATGCCGGCTTGAGTCGAGGACTTAACAGAAGAGAAGAAGGTAGAAGGGCCTAAGCCTAGTCGATACCCAGAATGAGGAAATATGTACATGCATGTCCTACTTATATAGGTTAAGAAGCGACATGTGGAATAAGGAATGTGGAACAATAAGGTATGCAGAGCATATGGTTATTGTCCACAACGAATAAAATTAGAATAAAGAATGCAACGCAGGGATAAAACAATGAAAGATAGGATAATAGAAATGTGTCCAAGGATAGGACAATAGGAGGTGCCAGACTATAAGACAAGGCTTGTAACCGAGGATAGTACAAGGGCAGGAAGTCCCGAGGTGAGAAGGGTCGAGGGGTGGGGACAGGGAGTGTGGATGGTGGACGTGCCGAGCCGGAACCGGCGTACCAAGTGTCATGCATGCAACGCGGGTACTTGGTTGCGGATATGGGGTGGTTGCTCGGTCGGCATTGCTGAATAGACGTGTCTCGGTATGGTACTTGACACCTTCTATGTGACAACATTGGACGACAGTTGCTCCGCAGTACTTGGCTTCAACTGGCTCACCCGCTACAATCCATCGATTGACTGGGTATTGGGCAGTATAACCTTCAAGTCTACAAAACCGACCACCATTCCAGCACCTCAGGCCTCAACCGCTGCTTCACAGTCCAGCACCCCACTTCCTAGAAATCCGTCGCCATCTCCAAAGTTGGAGGCTCTGCAGATAGCCCTAGTTAATGCAGAAGCATTTGTTCGCGCCTGCAAACTAGAAGGTTCGCAGGCCTTTCAACTCAACCTTGCGGATCTCGACAAATACGCTTGAGGCTCCACTATGGTTGACTCCTCAGACAACCTGGATAGCATTAAACAGCATGTTCCAGAATTCTATCATGACTTTGCTGATGTCTTTAGTAAACAGCGCGGTAATTCTTTAGCTCCCCATAGACCCTGGGATCTCAAGATCAACCTTGAGGATGGCACTTCGCCCCCTCTTGGTCCTATTTACTCCCTCTCAGTATCCAAACTCCAATCACTACGAGACTTCATCGACAAACATCTCAACATGGGCTTCATTCGACCCTCACGTTTGTCACACGGCATACCAGTACTGTTCGTACACAAGAAGGACAGCTCCCTGCGGCTCTGTGTAGACTTTCGTGGTCTAAACAGAATCACGAAGAAGGACCGTTATCCACTTCCCCTTATTTCCAACCTCTTAGATGCCCCCAAGAAAGCTCGTATATACACTAAAATTGACCTCAGACACGCATATCACCTCGTTCGAATTGCAGAAGGGGACGAATGGAAGACAGCCTTTAGGACACGTTATGGATCCTTTGAGTGGCTTGTCATGCCTTTCGGACTTTCTAACACCCCTGCTGCATTTCAGTGCTTCATGAATGACATTTTTGGCGACCTTTTAGACAACTGCACCATAGTCTATTTGGACGACATCCTCATCTATTCCAACGATGAATCCTCGCATATCGAACATGTTCGCGAAGTTCTACGACGATTATGCAAACACAACTTGTACGCTCGAGAAGACAAATGTTCTTTCCACCAAACATCCATCGAATACCTCAGATATATCCTCTCACCTGAGGGTCTTATGATGGTGGAAGACAAAGTCAAATGCATCACTCAATGGCCCGAGCTGCATAAAGTCAAGGACGTTCAATCATTCCTTGGATTTGCGAACTTCTATCGGAGATTCATTTTCAACTATTCCTCCATTACAACTCCTCTTACTCGACTCACTCGCAAAGGTCTGGCTTGGAACTGGAGTGAGGAGTGTAGAGATGCATTTAATAAGCTGAAACTGGCATTCACGTCTGCCGCCATTTTAACTCATTGGACTCCTGATTTGCCCTTGATTGTGGAGACAGATACGTCAGATTACGCTTTAGCAGCTATACTCTCCCAACACTCCCCAGACGGCGAGCTTCATCCTGTCGCATTTCATTCCCGAACTTTCACCTCTCCAGAACTCAATTATGATGTTCACGACAAAGAACTGCTTGCAATTTTAGAAGCTTTTCAAAAATGGCATCATTACTTAGAAGGTTCCGGCGACCCTGTCAATGTCATCACTGATCATAAGAACTTGGAGTACTTTTGTACGACCAAGTTGTTGACTAGACGTCAAGCTAGGTGGTCGGAATACCTCTCTCAGTTTAATCTTGTCATCCATTTCAGACCAGGTCGTTTGGGCACTAAGCCTGATTCGCTCACGAGACGGTGGGACGTCTACCTTAAGGAGGGGATGAGCGACTACGCCACCATTAATCCCCAGAACCTTTGACCCATCTTCTCTCAACATCAGTTGACCATGTCCCTTCGAGCCACAAGCCTTGTCGAACCAGTACTGAGGGCCTCGACTCTTATGGACACTGAGTGTATCCTGAATGACATCAGACATCATCTTCCCTCCAACTCCTTAGCCCAGAAACACCTCGCAAATAACAAGGACCCAAAGGGGCAGACTAATTCCAATGGTCTGTTGCTATTCGACGATCGCATCTACGTTCCCGAGGCCCAAGACTTACGCTTACGCATGTTACAACATAAGCATGATCACATTCTTTCTGGACACTTCGGAATTAACAAAACCATAGACTTCGTCAGATGCGACTTCAATTGGCCTGGCATGCGCTCATTCGTTAAAGACTACTGCAAGTCCTGCACGACGTGTATGCGGAATAAATCGCAACGTCACAAGCCATATGGATTACTCAAACAGCTTCCAGTACCAGACAAACCCTGGAACTCGATATCCATGGACTTCATTGAGCAGCTCCCCACATCCTCGGGATTCACGGCCATCCTAGTCATAGTCGACCGCTTCACCAAACAGTCTATCTTCATTCCTACTTCCGTCACCATCACTTCCTCTCAGCTCGCAGAACTCTTCGTACTTCACGTATTCTCCAAACATGGCATTCCTTCTCACGTCACTTCAGATAGAGGCTCGGAATTTGTGTCCCACTTCTGGCATTCTCTCGGGAAGGCCCTTGACATGAAGTTGCATTTCACCTCAGGCTATCACCCAGAAGGTGATGGCCAGACCGAGCATACTAATCAGACATTAGAACAGTACCTCCGCATCTATTGCAACTATCAACAAGACAACTGGGCCCCGCTATTACCCCTTGCAGAGTTTGCCTATAACAACGCTCCCAGTGCCACCACTGGAATCTCGCCTTTCTTTGCCAACAAAGGGTATCATCCCAATCTCACCATTCATCCTGAACGTGACCTTGCTTCATCATGAGCGCAAGACTTCATAGTCGACCTGGATGAGTTGCACCAGCATTGAAACGTGGAATACAGGATGTACTGTGTTCATGTAGCCTGGGAGTTTCAGAGTAACAGAGTGACTACCAGGACGTGCAATGATTTCAAATGGACCCAAAAACTTCTCAGCTAGCTTTTTTGTGGGACGGGTAGTCCTGAGAAATTTGGATTTGATAAACGCGAGACTGCCAATGGCAAAGTCTGGAGATGGGAGTCGTTTGGCATCAGCTGAGGATTGGTACATTTGTTGAGCATCGAGGATGTTGGCCCATAAATGGTGGTCTTATACCTTTTTGGATGGACAAGAGCACAGCACATAGCAATGTAAAATCACAACCGATAGGTCATGGTGCTGGTCTGAGGGTGAGAACTGGGCCAGGATGTCATGAAAAGATTAAGCATGGGCACCATCCTGTGGTGAGCCCATAGCGGCACTTGTCGGAAACGAGGACATTGTAACCTTTTGATGTTAGTGGCTCAATCATTTTTCAGAATGAATACTCTCTGATTGGAGAGTGTGCATTCAAGGACAGCAGTGTGTATTCCAGCCATTTAAATCCATGTCAAAGGGGTATCAATGGTGTTTTGATAACATAAGTGCATTCCTTAGGGTGAACTCGGGGCTGGACCAAAACCTGTCAAACCCTTGCCCTGCACTTTAGACTTGATTTAAGGGCAAAGTACTTAACTCAAGTATTCACTAAACAAAATAAGTGTCTCACCTGATTAATTTATCTTGTTTAATGAAAACCATCATTTCCTCAGTGCTTCCCATGCACTCAGTCAGAACCTGACAAGTCTCAGATATCACTGTGTGTGTTTCTCATTTTAATGACCCTCTAGCCCACTCAAAATTACATTGGCAGATGTCTTCGTGCAAGACTGTGTGCCCTGTCCATGGTCAATTTACAAAAAGATTCACACGATGATGTGTGGTCAGGTTGGCTTTGACTCCTATCCCCAACTCAGCCTTTCCAGCTATCTTTCCTAGCTGCACTCCCTTCCATGCCATACCAACAAAAGTTTCTTGCCATTGCCCACTGTTGAGTTCCTTCCTTCCTGCCATGGTCTTTCTCCATGTAAGGCAGGCATGTATATTATGAACATCTATATGGGTGGATCAGTGGTATAGTTTCTACTCACATTCTCTCCCACTGGCCAGGGATGAGTCTGGTATATACCCTGTGGCGGCTGTGTCCCCCGTTGTGATCGCGGTCCAGCACCAATATTCGGTTGAGCAGTTATATGTCCATCAAAGATGCACGAAAATAGGCCTTTAGGATACCAGAATAATTGGATTTCCCCAAATGCAAACGGTGTACTGTTGTTAGGCAATAAGGTTCTGTCGTTACCATCATCTTCGTACCCGGTGTTTGCCACGTCACATACTCTGTCTTTCGACCTACCTCACATAGTCAACGTCCGTCCCAGGCAGAAACTTTTGTACTTGAACCGATAATCGATCTCGTCTCCTAGAATCGAATTTACGGTTGCTGAGAACACCTTCAGTGAGATTCTTCACGATGAATCCAACATATCTGAGAACCAATCACTCATTGTATGTCTGTTGCAGATACGCAAGGTGGTGTGGTTTTGCAGGCTACCGTCAACCAGAATACCGTCAGTAAGTATAGCGTCACTTGATGACATTGCTTTCCATACCCAAGATATTGTAGATGTTTCTCAGGATCCGTTAGCATCACTCAAGCCCGCACAGCACGCATCCTATGACACACGGTACGGCACCGAAGGTGACCAACCCCGCGGATGCATGGAAAACACCCGTGTGCAGATATTGGCGGATCTAGAAGCCTGGGCACATGATCCTAGACGGCCAGCTCGGTACAGGGAAAACAACTATCGCTCACACCCTCTGCAAACGTTTAGATGCACAAGACAAGCTTGGGGGAAGCTTCTTCTGCTCTCGCTCAGGATTGGCGGATGCACGTTGCATCATCCCTACAATCGCTAGCCAGCTTGCTCAATCGAATGCAAATATACAATCTGCCATACAAGAAGTTCTGAAGAGGAAGCCTAATGTAGCTGATATCAATGATCTATCTGAGCAATTCCGCTCCCTGGTCATCAATCCCGTCAAGATCGCTACTGAAAATGAACAAGGGGTTTATTACATTATCGTTATAGATGCCTTGGACGAATGCTCAGCAGCAGGAATAGTAGAAATGTTGATCAAGTCTATTCCTGATGGCATGACCAACATACCACTCAAAGTCTTTATTACGAGCCGTCCCGAGAGTTGGATTGAAAGGGTTTTTGGCTCCTGTCCTCTTCATTCATTGAATATGCCACTCTTCATAAAAACATCTCTCCAGGAAGCTACACAGGATATGGTACAAATTGATATTCACACTTACCTCCAAAATTCGTTGGCTGAAATTGCCGCAATGGATCGATTCTCGTTGGGCTTGCCTTCGTGGCCTCCCGCGGATGAATTTAGAATTCTTCTCGATCTGTGCGCAGATCTGTTCATTTATGCTGCGACGGCCGTTCGTTATATTGGCGCGATAAATAGAGATAATAGGTTTCGGTTGACGGAGATCACACGACTCAGTTCTCCTCTTTTGTCGCCGCCCCATACTACGCCGATTGACACACTCTACCAGCACATTGTAGACTTGGCCTTTTCCCAGCCAGCTGGAAGCGGAAGCCCCAACGGACATGATGCACTGGCTGCGGTGATCTGCCTTCAAACACCACTGTCCATGGAACACATCGCATCCTTACTGGATCTAGAAAAACGTGAAATTCAATTTGCCTTATGGCCATTACAATCTGTGATCCATATCACCAACAGTAGTCCGATCACCATCTTTCACACCTCGTTTGGAGAGTTCATTGTCAATCCGAAACGTTGCTATAAACACAGCGTTGATACCTCCCATACCCACCACAAACTGACCATCAAGTGTCTCCAGAGGTTGAATACGACTCTCCAGGATAATATCTGCAATTTGCCTGATCCTGCCATGAGCGGACTAGAGCATCAAATTCCTGATCCTAGCGTTATTCCTGAGACTCTCAGATACTCATGCTTGTACTGGGCCTCCCATCTTGTAAAGGCTCTAGAATACCCATCTTCAGACATTCTACCGATACTCAGAGAACTTGGGACATTCGCGAATATACACTTATTGCATTGGCTTGAGTGCCTGGGTGCGCTTGGAGAGCTTGGATCTGGGCTGAGGTCTCTCAGCATGGTAAAAGAAATCAACAAC
>QLPI01011385.1:0-10371 GCA_003314275.1 Chroogomphus rutilus | reverse complement strand
ATATATCAGTACTTGGTAAAGCCCCCATTTGCTCTCATCACTGCCTGCACCCTTCTAGGCATGGTCTCAATCAACTTCTGACACACCTCTGGCTCTATCTTCTCCCATTCCACTCCAATCCTCTCACATAGCTCATGCACTCCACTAGGAGGGGTGTTCATAGTCAGAAAGGCACTTTTTGACAATAGTCCAGAGGTGTTCAATGGGGTTTAGGTCAGGGGACTGAGCTGGCCACTTCATGACCTCATAGCCATGGTCAGAAAACCACTCAGTGGCCTTCTTGCACGTGTGCTTGGGGTCATTATCCTGTTGAAAAATAGTGTCAGTAGAATCTTTACCATAATACTCTAGGCTAGCCTGAAGCTCATCATCCAAAATCTGCTTGTACAACTCCCCATCCATCCTTCCATCAATTTTGGCAGTATAGCCAGGTCCTTCCCACAACATACAACTCATACCATTACAGAACCTCCACCAAACTTCAGTGTTTCCTCAACTAGCCTATCATTCAAAGGCTCTCCAGCCTTTTTGTACACCCATCTCCTTCCATCTGACCCTAATCGATTGATTTTGGTCTCATCTGACCAGACAACATGCTTCCAGTCCTCTAGAGTCCACTCCAGATGAGGTTCTACAAACTCCCTCCTTGCCTTCCTATGCCTTGCACTAAGAAGTGACTTCTTTCTCTTTACAACTGCCTTCATCCCAGCCTTCTTCAGGTTCCTCCTTACAGTCTTGGATGTCACTGGTTCATTGAGAATATTTTTAAGTACCTGGGTACCCTGGGTTGCATTCTCAATCTTCCCTCTTTGCATGAGTGATATGAAATGGTAGATGTTGGAGGGGGATATCTTGAATAGGTGACCACCAGTGGCCTTGGGTATATCAGGACAGTGTTTCCTGTGAATGGTAGAGATAGAGCCAACAGAGACACAAGGTAAGAGGAGATGTAGTGGCTAGAATGACCAGTTTTGAGCAATTGGATGATAGAGTCAACTTTAGCAGCAGCAGAGAGAGGCTTTATAGTTCTGAACAAGGGATGTTTGGCTTTTTTTGAACAGAAACAAACTATAAAAAGGTTCACATGATGTCACATGACAAGTCATGTGATTTCCAGCCCTGTATATACAATTTATTGCATTAATAACTGTGAGGGACAAAACCGTTCAAATGCTTTATTTTTTTAAATAATCAATATCTCAATGAACATTGAGAGTTACATAATCATCTTGATTGTGACCACAAGTTCAGAAGCAGGGCTATCTCCACTATTTGATTATGTAATCCTCCTGTTATTTACAGTACAACACAAATGTTCAAAACACTTAAATGGTTTTGTCCCTTACTGTACTCATATGTTGTGCCCTACTTTCCATGCATGCCACTGATTTCAGACAGAGGGAGAACCTGGGAGAGTGCTGAGAGTGTTGGCCTGAGTAAAGGACTTCAGATGGGAGGAGGGAAGACAAGAAGGTGTAAGCCAAGTCAATATTCAGAATGAGGAACTATCTAGATCCATGTTCTACTTATATAGGTTAAGAAGTGAGATGTGGAATCAGGGTGGCATAAGACATGGACAAAACAATAAGGTATGTAGAGAATGTGGAAGTATTGTCAACAATGCTCAAGAATAGAACAATGAAATGTAAACAGAAATAGAACAATGAAAGTGTTGGAGTAACGATGGCCGGGCAGGACAATGCAAACCGTGTCACCCCGCGTCACTCCATTGTGATGCAAAGAATCCATTGTTATCCCGAAATAAATTGCGCTGTGAAAAGATTTTCTTATTGTTTTCAATTTTCTTTTATTCTTTAAAGATTATAAAAGAAGATAGTTATTTTTTCCTTTTTCCTCAGTACTTTTCACCGAGCAAATACTGAGGTAAGAAGCATTGTTATATTTCACTTACAACTTGTTACTCATTCACACACTTGTAGAAATTCTATAGGTAAATAGTAGCAGTACTTTGCACCGAGCAAATACTGAGAAATTCTATAGTCACATTTAAATCTTTTAACCTTGGGGTCAAAGATGTGCGGCATACCAAAGCTACTCTAATTGTTTGAACAGCTCTGATTCATCTGCTGCATCTCATAGATGATCAGGAGTGGGAGTTCAAATATACTGTCAAGTCTGAGGTTGTGTCAGGTTTGAGCTGATGTAAGTCAGTCCAAAGTCATGTGTTCGAAGTCTTAGGGACTTGGCTTCAACTTGTATGTTGCACCCTCCTTGATCATCAGTCTTGTTGGCAGGGAAGGTCTAGAGACTCTTAACTGTCACACACAGAGAGCAACAATGGCCTTTGGGGCTTGTCAATATGGATGCTAAAGACAAGACCCAAAGGTGTGCAATGGTGCGTCGTTATGGGTGCTTATTTTAAGCGCCAGAGAACGCAAATGCCAAAGTTAAAAGCACAAAAGAGAAACACAAATGCAAGAACAAAACAAAAATGCAGGGGAATAAAATCATACCCCAACAAGTCTGTCAAGCTTTGGGAATGCCGAAGATGCGGATGGGTAACAGCCAAGTCCTGCAAGCTGGAAGTAGTGGCTTTGGCTTCAACATACTCATGTGTTGCACCCTACTTTCCGTGGGTGCCACCAATTTGGAACAGAAGGGATACTTGGGGAGTGTGTCAGGCTCCGGGATTGCCGAGGTGTCAGATGGGAGTGGCCAAGTCCTGCAGGCCGGTTATAGTGGCATGGCTTCAACATGCTCATGCGTTGCGCCCTACTTCCCATGCATGCCACTGATTTGGGACAGAAGAGATACCTGGGAGAATGCCAAGAGTATCGGCCCAGGTAAAGGACTTTAGACAGGAGAAGGGGGGACAAGAAGGCGTAAACCTAGTTGATTTCCAGAACAAAGAACCATCTACATACATTGGCTACTTATATAGGTTAATAAGTGAGATGTGGAACAGAGTGGCACAAGGAATGGAGAACAATAAGGTATGAAGAATCATGTGGAGGTATTGTCCACAATGATCAAGAATAGAACAAAGGAATGTAGGCGAGAATAGAACAATGAAATGTGATTGAGAACAAAAGTATGAGTGAGAATATAACAATAGAGAGTGGCCGAACATAAAACAATAGGGCCATTGCCGAGTGACAACAAATAGTGAGTGTCCCGAGGGTAAAAAAGCAAGGGGAAGGACAGGGAATAAAAGAATGATAAAGAATAGGAGGGTGGGATAGATAATGAACTAAATGATGAACCGAATGTACCGAGCTGAGGCCACACACTAGTGAGGGATGATATGGGTAAGGGTTGGTTGGTTGGTACTGCCAAGTAAATCAGAGCATGGTATCATGGACTTGACAGAGTGCCAAAGGTGCCAGCCCAAGTGGAGGACTTTACAGGGAAAAGGGAAGGTAAGGGGCCTAAGCCTAGTTGATACCCAGAATGAGGGAGTATGTACATGCATGTCCTACTTATATAGGTTAAGAAGCAACATGTGGAATAAGGAATGTGGAACAATAAGGTATGCAGAGCATGTGGGGATATTGTCCACAACGAGTAAAATTAGAATGAAGGAATGCAAACAGGGATGGGATAATGGAAATAGAATAATAGGAATGTGGCCAAGGATAGGATAATAGGAAGTGCCTGACTATAAAACAATAGGGTTGTGGCCAAGGATAAAATAAGGACAGGGTGTCCTGAGGTAAGGCAGATTGAGAATTGAGAAGGGGACAGGGTGGATTTAATGGATGGCGAAAGGAGCAGAGTGGATGAGGGATGGGGATAAGGAACGGGGATGGTGGATGTGCCAAGCCAAGACCAGCACACCAAGTGACTTGGATGCAGCTTGGACACTTGCGCATGGAAATAAACTGGCTGCTCAGTTGGCACTGCTAAAGTACTAGACACTTGGTACATGTACTTGACACAGTCCCTTATTTCGGAGGTTCGGAGATATATGAGTTCGGAGTTCAGAGAGTGAATGGGAATACTAAGTCGATATTCAAACTAAGGTATAGTACAGAAGTCTGGAGGTATTTATACATAGCAGTCCTTATTGTAACTAATTAGGAATGGTCAAGAGAACAATAAGATAAATGAAAATAGATTACAAGAGAAATCTACATCTGGTATTACAATAAGACTATTGTTTGACAAGAAAGGAAAGATGTCCGAGGTCCGAGGTGATCATTGCTGGTCAGACTCAGAGGTGACGGGGTGTGTTTGGACTTGGTTTGGGGTGGGTTTCTTTGTAGTGCCCTATGTTGGATGTCTGGGATGTTGGAGTTATATCATGGATATAACACACCCCTGGTGTCGTGACGCATGCAGGATGGCAGCAGGATGGGGATGGAGGGGATGGCATGGGGTGGAAAGAGGGATACCATAGGGGTAGATGCATGGATGGAGGTGAGGGCGAGCAAGCAGATTATGGAGTTGAGTATGACCAGCGATGAGGTGATGTACTCGGGAGAATAGTACAGGTGCATGCACACCTTGAAGAGCACAAGGAGCTGGCTTCATGAACACACATAAGAGTAAGCAAGTGATTAGCTATGCAAGCCATATAGGTGAAATGCAGTGACACACCCAAGTAGCCTGCACCAACATAGGCTCAATCCACTGTGCATTGAAGCATGCCTCAAATGTACTCTATGCCACATCTCTCAGCCACACCATATGCATCCTCCCCACACTCCTGTCAGCAACAACAAGAGCTTCAATACTGGAGAGCGGAAGAGGGAAATGAGCAATGATACTTGTCGGTATATTAACCAGCTCAAGACTGAGCTTTAACTAATTACCTAAGAACTATACATATAGTCTGGCAGAGTAGCAGAGTCCAATAACAAGTAATAGAAAGAGGAGGAGTAGGGAAATCATGACATTACCCCCCCCTTTAAGGTGAATGTCCTCATTGACTGTTGCCTCTCTACTGGGTGATCCAAACTACCAGGTTGGAGAAGCAAAGCACCCTTTGGTATAAGCGCCTGCATCACTTGTTCATTATCCCTCCCACCCGCGGTCTCATCCAAAAGAGGTGGTGAGAAGAAGGTAGACGACCCCTGCACTCATCCTAGCCGTCGTGCCAGTGTGCACGATTGGTGGGGCATCCTTTTTGTGAGAAGAAGGTAAGGCTGGGGTCGCAGACTGGGTAGTTTAGTTTTCTTGTTGCACCAGCATGCGTGTTGACTTTCCTAGACTGGGAACTTCTGGAGCTCTCTGCTAGCCATGGGTTATTCTCTCATTGCACTGGCATGCGCAACAATAAAAGGTCCTCTTTTCATCACGCCAGCGTGCGTGGTGACTCCGTTATTTTTTTTACAGGCCTCTTTCTCGTCATGCCGGTTTGCACAGTGACTCTGTTGTTTTTGTTGCATTCTGTGCATGTTCCCACCTGTGTACCTCCCAGCCTCATTCGAGCATGGTTGTGGTGGTCTGTGCCCACACTCGTGCACATCCCGGCCTCATTCGCACCTGTGCTCACACATCCTCACGATGGTCTGCACTGGCATCTCTGTATCCATGCTCGCACCTGCCCCCACTGCACCTGCACTCGCACCTGCACCTGCACTCACGCACGTCCCACTGTACCCACACTTGCACCTGAACCCACTGTACTTGCACCTGCTGCACCTGCACCTGCTGCACTCACACACATCCTGCTGCACCCGCACTCACACCTGCACCTGCTGCACCTGAACCCGCTGTACCCACACTCACACCTGTACCCTCTGCACCTGCACCCACTGCACCTGCACCCATTCTCGCACCTGCACCTGCTGCACCCGCACTTGTACCTGCCGCTTGCACCACCCTCATACCCGCCATTCACACCGCCCTCATACCCGCCGTTCCCACCTTTGCACATGCAATGTTGCATTGGCCACTTGTTCATGCATGCGCTGTTGCATTGGCCATTCATTTGTGCATGCACTGTTGTGTTGGCCATTCATTCATGTATGCGCCATTATGCTGGACGTTCATTCGTGTATGTGCCATTGCACTGGCTGCTCATTTGTGCATGTGCTGTTGCATTCCATTTGTTGCACATTGTTGCACTGGCTGTCGCCCACACCTGCATGCTTTGCGCTGGTCGTTTGTTCGTGCATGCACCATTGTGGCATTCTAGAGTGTTGTATGGGTGGAAGGGTAGTCTGTGGAAGATGTGGCCTATGCGCCTGGGAGCCGCTGGAATTGCCTGTGGAACTCTTGTGTTTTCTGTCTTGCATTCCTCATATTCTTCTCTGCCACCCATGAATTCTCTTCTCTAGGGTATCCAACCCACTTCACCAGATACTGCAGCACTCCCCTATACATTCTGGAGTCCAGAACTTCCTCTATTTCATATTCCACTCCTTTTGGTGTCATCACTGGTGGAGGGGGTTTTGGCTTTTGTTGTATGGAGCATGTGGGTGTTCGGGAAGGACGTAGAAGGACAGTATTAAACACAGGATGGATGCTCTTTCAATTGGGGGGTAGTTGCAGTTTATAGGCACGTTCTCCCACTTTTGCCACAATTGGGAATGGGCCATAACATCTGTCTTCTAGTCTTTTTGAGGGTCGGTCAGTGGTGACATTAAGGCCTTCCAAGTAAACCTTGTCCCCTACTTGATATTGTGGTACGTCTTGCCTTCCTCTGTCATAATACTTCTTCATATCTGATGCCACATTTTCTAGTGCTGCTGCTGCCTCCTCTCTTATTTTCTTCATCCTTCTCTCAAATACATCTGCCGTCTCTGTTTCTATCTCCCTTTGTGGCTCTGTGGACTTCCTTGAATGTTTAAGTAGAATGGAGAATACCCTGTCAACACTTGGATCTTGTCATTATAGCTGAACTCTGCCATGGCAACTATTCCACCCAGTCATCCTGCTGATGGTTGACAAACAGCCGTAGATACTGCTCCACCTCTTGGTTGATGTGTTCTATTTGTCTATCTGTCTGGGGATGATAGGCAGTTGAAGGGTTCATCTTTATCCCTAGCAGCCAGTATAGGTCTTTTGTGAACTTCGAGATGAATTGAGAGCCCTTGTCACTGATCACCACCTCTGGGAGTCCAAAATCTCTCCACACTGTAGCTCTGAAGATCCTTGCAATCCCTTCTGATATCACCTCTCCATTTGTCAGTGCCAATCTAATTCTTTTAGACAGTCTATCTACCACTACCATAATTGCGTCATATCCCAGGCTTTGTGGTAATTGGGTAATGAGGTCCACGGATATGTACTGCCAAATCCTTGTTGGAATTGCATTTGGAGCTAGAGTCCCCCTTGGTTTTGCTGGAAACATCTTTGTTTGTTGACACCTACTACACCCATCCACATACATTCTCACATCTCCATGTATCCTTGGCCACTAGTAGTTCCTAAGGATGAGTTCTGTTGTCTTGAACCTCCCAGGGTGACCTGCAGTGGGCATGTCATAGTGTAGATGAATGATTTCCTCTCGAAGCTTCCTGTTCTTTGGTATGTATATCCTTCCTTCCCATGTTATAATCCCCACTTCTTCCTTCCAATCCTTCTCTCCACTCTCTACCCTCTCTTTGACTTTGCTTTCTATGTTCTTTGCCTTTCTGATCCTTTTCATCAGGTCTTCCTCCTCTCCTCTGAGCTCTCCCCTTATTGCTCAGAAGAACTCTTGCTTCAACACTGTAACTCATGTGTTGTCTCCTTCTACTCCCTGTTTATGGTCTTCCCATATTGAGAGGAGGTCAGCCTTCTTGTTGAGTTACCCTGGTCGATGCTTCAGGATAAAATCATAGTCCGCCAATTCAAGTGATCATCTGGCCTGATGGTGGTTCAGCTTTCTTGCCATCATGAAGTACTCTAGATTCTTGTGATCCGTCCATATCTCAAATGGCTGCATTGTCCCCTGCAGATAGTGCCTCCACTCTGCCAATGCTTGCATGATGGCCAGCATCTCCTTGTCATGTATATCATAATTCCTCTCTACATTATTAAGTGCCTTGGACATGTAGGCACCGGTTTCCAGGTTCCTTGTTGCATTTGTGACAGGATTGCACCACTGGCAAAGTCTGAACTGTCTGCTTCCACTTGGAATATGTCCTCATCTGTTGGGAAGGCTAGGATTGGTGCTGCCGTTACTGCCACCTTGAGGAGTTGAAAGCTTATCAACTGTTTTGGTCCCCAGTTCCATTGCTTGTTTCCCATCAGTTCATGTAGTGGTTTGGCAATGCTTGGATGAAGCGACGATAGAAATTGACAAAGCCCAAGAATTGCTGCAATTCATTCTTTGTCCTGGGAACTCGCCATCTGCTCACTCCTTCTACCTTCACTGGGTCCATCTTCACTTTCCCTTTGCTCACCACCAATCCCAGATATTCCACCTTCTCCTTCTCAAACTCGCATTTCTCTGGTTTGAGATATAGATTGTGTTCTTGTAGCAGGGCCAAGACACACTTGACAGTCCTTCTGTGTTCTTCTAAGTCTGTCGAGTAGATCATGATGTCGTCTATATAGGTGCTGATGCATCCTTCATTGATCAATTCATAGAAGATGTCATTCATCATCATCTGGAATGTTGCAGGGGAGTTAGTCAATCCAAAGAACATAACCAGTGGTTCAAAGAGGCCTCGGTTGGTGATGAAGGCCGCTTTGTGTTCATCTCCTTCTTTGACTCAGAGATTATTATATCCCCATCTAATGTCCAGCTTAGTAAAGATGCGTGCATGGTGTAGTTTGTGGATCACTTCAGAAATCAGTGGCAGTGGATAGCGGTTCTTGATTGTCATGGCATTCAGCTGTCGGTAGTCCTGTACTGGCCTCAAGCTGCTGTCTTTCTTTTTGATGAAGAAGAATGGCAATGCAATAGGAGACTTGGATGGTTGGATCTTCCCTGACTTTAGGTTTTCTTCCAAAAACCCATCTAGCTGCTTCTGTTCCTCCAGACTGAGTGGGTACACCTTGCTTGAGAATGGTTCAGCCCCTGGCTTTAGCTCAATTGCATGGTCCCACCATCGTCGTTCCAGAAGGTTATTATCAAACCCCTCCTTTGTGAAGACCTCTCTAAACTCTTCCAGATAGTGTGCTGGCACCATTTCTTCCACTGACCTCTTTTGTGCCTCTTCTGCCAGCTTCTGCAAGTGTATCCTGGCTATATGTCCTTCCTCTTCCTCTGCATATATCTGGGTCACAAATATATGGTCTCCCTTCTCTAATTCTTCCTCCTCTTCTTCTACATCATCCTCCTCTACACCTGCTCTTGAGATTCTACATTCCAAGGGACATCGGTCAAATGTCATCTCTCCTGTCTTCCAGTTGACACTTGGGTTATGCTTCTGGAGCCAGTTGAAGCCAACAATGAGGTCTGTCTTTCCAGTATTGGTGACTGCAAAAGGGAAGACCTCCAAGTGGTTCTTTATCCTGACTCTGAGGGTCACTGTATGGGTTATCGGTACTCCTTCATTGTGGGTTCCATCCACATTGTAGATGGGTAGTAGTCTTGGGAGCCTTTCCATTGGCAAACACTTTGCTTTTGCAAAGCCTTCATTGATATAGCACCCTGTTGCCCCACAGTCTAGGAGTGCTTCAATTGTGAATCCCCTTTTGTCTGTCAGTGTTTCAACAGTGGTGGGTATCATCACCGAAGATTGGTTGATTCATCTGATCCACTGTTTCCTTCCCCTAAGCTCCTATGCCTTTCTCTCTTCTCATCCCTTGTATGGCTTCCACTACTTCTGATGTCACCTCTCCTTTTCTTCTGCTGTGTGTCCACTGTCTCAACACTTCCTGCCCTGACTTGGTGTCTTGGTGTATCCTCTACAACACCCACTCTACCATTCCCTCTATGGGTTTCTCCACCTCTTCTACTATCACCACCTTCTCTTCTTGCTTCTTCTTCTCTTTCTTCTCCTTCTCAACTTTCAAGGGTTGTTCTGGGATGATTTCAGGTTCCAGTTCTGTACTTCCTTCAACTGCTAGTGGGGTGAAGTAGTTTACAGATATCCAGGGTGAGGAGGACATCCTTTTCACTCCTGCCCCTCCTGAAAATCCTCCTTCTTCAACATGTCCAGCACCTCTTTCTTCTCCTCTTTTGTCCACCCATCCATCATTGCTCTAACCTTCTGGATACCTCAAGGTTTGGGACAGTTTCATGCTATGTGTCCCTGCTCTCTGCAGTTGAAGCATGTCACAACCCTCACTGGCTTCCCTTGAGTCTGATCAATCTCCATGGGTTGTGGTTCCAAAGTGGGTGGAGGAGCGAGTGACTGAGCTGGAGTAGATTGTGGATTTCTTGGAGTCTGCCATATCCTTGGTCCTATAGTGCCCCTTTTTATTACTTGGTATTCACGCAACTGGCTGTCAAAATGGAGGCCATATGACTTCCACTTGTCATATGTTGTTGGAATGGTCTCCAGGGTATAAATCCGCTCCACTACC
>QLPI01011381.1:0-16931 GCA_003314275.1 Chroogomphus rutilus | reverse complement strand
ACCTGGCGCACCTGGATTACTTAGCGGCTGAGAGCGAAACATTAAAATTATGTCAGTAAGCGGAAAAAGATGGAATAGGGACAAAGGATTACTTTGAGGTTAAACTCTTGAAATTCAATACGACCAGCTGCGAGACCGGTAGGCTGTGGGGCAGTGGGATCTTCATGTTCTGTATCATGATAATGCAGGACCGCCCAGGTGTTAGTCCCATTAACTGTATGATCAGGGTGTCAGAATATGTAGAGAGATTGGAGAGAATTATTGACAGTTAGGGTTGCTTGTGCTTGTAGTTGACCCCTTGAAAGTCTGTGTGGCACTGATCCCTACAGACGAAGTCTTTTAAGCAATTTCTTGGAGGAATATGGGATAACTCTATCTCACAGTAATTATCAGCAGTCTGATTAGCAGTGACCTGCACGGAGCCTCGTAAGATATTATAGTGAAGTATAATATGAGACATACGATGACACTATAGCGTTGTCCAGGTAGGACTGGAATCGAGTCTACCACGTATGGTTCGTGTGCGTTGCCTGTGATTAGATTAGCTGTGGGTCATAGTGGTTCCCTATAAGGGGAGATATACCGTCGGCTTCAATTACAGTCATTGAATGATTGGATATGGAAAACTCGAAAAAGCCTGAACATTCATTAGTTAGTCATAGAGGTTTGAGCGATCATGTAAAGAACTGAACGAACCTGCAGCAGATAAGCTAACCAAGCGAAAACGGTACCGTTTTCCAGACCTGACATTGATCCTAGCCCAAGGGACTTGAGGTCCTCCATTATACCTGCCTATTCCATTTACTAGACCAGAGTCAGGGACAGGTTCCGGTCCACCGGCGAACCAAGCATCTGTATGAAAATTGAGTGGGCTATAATCAATCGCGAGATAAATACATGTAACGTACTTGTTGCAGTGAGTGCAGTAGGATGGTACCAGTCAGCTAATGTAATAACGCTTATGGAATCATCAGTCAAGTTTCGGCTCTCACTGCTTTCATTATGGAAACCTACGTGTGAGCATCATCAACATCATACAGTTGTTTCTGGGGGTCGTCTGGGTCGTCTGTTGATTGATCACTTCAGCTTTGGCCAGGGGAATAGAACTAGATAACTACTTACAAATGACAAGAGGTCCGCGAATTCCATCGACGTATTGAGTGCTCATGTGACTGTGATACCTGATATACTCGTTAGAAAACAGTGCAAAAGTAACAATAATCTCCTACTACCAAAACGTGCCAGCTTGGTCTCCAATATTAAGTGTGTAGGGATATGAGTTACTATATACGATTCAGATCAATGAAGACAATCCGCATCTTGGTTAACCTAAAGGCTCTCACTTCTGTGCGATTGGGCACTGAGTGACAAACGACGGTCCGTCGTTGCTGTCGTAATTGAATTAAACTGTGAAACTTCGAACGACTAGTACCGGAAAAACTTACTATGCATTTTGATGCTGGAACTGGGATAAGAATTAGTATAACCTGAATCTCAACATTTAATCACAATAACAGAGCGTACAATACCATGCCAGTGCTATATATCATGTCCAGTCAATGAAAGAAAAAGAAAAAGTAATTTGACGCACTATGCTGGTGCTGCGACGCATGGTCGGATCAAATAGACTATTGGTAACATTCACCATTATGGTATCGCCCTTGTTGGCTGTCAACAATGGCCCAGGGAAAACGTCATTAACGAGTGCAGCACTTCTCGTAAAACCGTCCGGAGACATTTGTTGAGCACCGAGTGTCCACTGTTTAGACACGGTTTTACTGGTGACCATGGCTGCTACAGCAAGAACGAACATGGCGTCAGAAAGTTGCAACATCGTTTCAATGGCTGTTCTAGGGAGAAACACAACGTGTTAGTTTGGGAGCATTGATGATCTTTTTATGCTCTGACCACCCAGAGTTGTGGTCCGGTGGAGCCGGAAGGTGAGTCGCGTCCGTACAACAGGGCAAACGATGTTCCAGTGAATCCGCCAAGAAGCCCAATAGGACACGTTCTGCAGGTATATATAATCCGCCACGAGAGTAGAACAATGAAATCATATGTTCATATATCATAGGCAATTAAGTATGTGGCCTGAGGAGATGAATATGCTATCAGCGTGCGCTCCATCTATATGGAACCTAGATAACCGAGATAAGTTTGTAGTGCCAAATAATCAATGGCAGAGTGCTTAAAGATCAAGAAGATCAATATAAATAGAGTTGACAACTGTCGATCAGAAAGAATAAACCCGTGCGTATGGTACTTGTTATACACAACCATGCTGCTTCGCGCAGGCGGTCCGTAGATCGCTCACGATGGTGGAAGGAACTCGAATCGATGCTCCACACTCTGATGAGAACAGGCAACCAGCTGGCAGGGTTCTGATTGATTATAATTAGAGCCCATATTTGGCAGAGTGTCAAGCGTCAAGCTATTTGCATACGTATACAATACAATAGAAGCTCCGATTCAAAAGCGGAGTCTGTTTTAATTTTTTTTCCGTTCAGTACCTACTCTCACTCCGACATACTCCGCAAGCTCCGATGACCGTGAATCATGATGCAACCGCTGTCGAAACATTGACATCAAAAACTTGTAAGAAATAGAGCTGAAATATATATATTATACTTATCATAGATAATCCTCCTGTTTCTAAAAGACCACCCCCCCCCATAACCACCAACCGAAATACCCGAAATTAAACAATTTGTTTCTTATGCCAGTTGATAAACAATTTCTCAGATGATATTTAATATACAAATTCCAACAGAACTTTGAATGCCATTTCTTCACTTCATATATCTACCCCGTGTTTCGTACACCGGAGAATCCTTCCTGAAGAACATCTTACTCCGACCCAATTACATCCTTCAACTGTGTCTTTGGGATAGCTGCCGGAAATGCCAGCCTCTTGAGCCGGTTATGTGTGTTCTGTTCATATGCGAACGCATAGCTAATCAGTTTGAATTCCGAAAATGCCGTTCCCATGAATGATATCCCAAATGGAATGCCTGGCGCAGTGGCTATTACAGGATTTGCTGGAGTGGGTACGACACTGTCTGGTTGGAATCCGAGAGGAACTAGAGACAGGAGTGAAATTCTCTGTATGAAGCTATCGGGAAATTTGGGAAGCATCTTACCAGTGACAACAGGGTATCCTGCGATCGCGGCTGGAGTCGAGGTGAAGCCTTGGATAAAATTTGTCGAGTCAGTGATTATCAGGTATACCAGGTGTGGAAAAAGACATGCCAGAGGTTGGTAATAGAATTGCATCCAGGTTAAACTTCTTCAGCGTACCATCGATTCCGCGAGTGCGTCCCAAGTCCCTATCGGCTGCCAGAGCTTCAAAGAATGTAGCATTGACTGTGGTTGCTTCCGAGGAGATCAATCTGAATATCTATTAGTTCTGCAATTTTTCACGTTTCAGATTCACGTGAAAGGTCTCACGTAGATTGTGAGGTGTAGAATGGCGGAATCAGTTCCAAATCAGCATGTTCGGTGTTGAATGTAATGATATCTGCCAGGTTTTTCACCCCTGTAGGTACTTGCACAAGTCCGGCGATGTAGTTGTTGACATCAACCTAAAACAGCTCAGACACATCTATTGAATTTTTCCTTAGAAGGAGCATACTTTGAAATCGACCATTTCCACAATGGATTCATTTTTTGAAACCAGGAGCTCTTGGGCATCAGGGAATTCAGCTGGATCTACGATAGTCGCGCCAAGTCCCTTGATTATCTCCAGAGAAGCATTGAACGCAGCAATGATATTTTGGTCATGACCCTGAAATAATCGTGGAACACCTAGACGGACACCCTTCAACGCGTTCTTTTTTAAGGCCTTGGTGAAATCTGGAACCGGATGAGGTTGAACGAGCGTAAAGTTGTCCAATGGGTCGGGTCCTGCAATAACCGACAGGATTATTGCTGCGTCCTCTACACTTCTGCACATGGGACCGACGGTGTCTTGGTGGCTTGAAATTGGAATAACTGGTTGTAGGATTTAGAATGACGTTAGTGGATTCGAGAACCGAGGGGATGAAGCTTCCCCTACCTCCTGCCCTAGATGTCAACCCGACAGTGGGTTTGATTCCAACCAAGTTGTTGTGGCTGCTGGGTGAAATAATACTTCCATCCGTCTCACTGCCGAGAGATCCTTGAAAAAAAAAAAAAACAGCTGGGGCTGCATCCACCACAGACAACTAGATATTTACCTGCTGTAAGTCCTATGGCGGTCGAAATGCCACTTCCAGAGCTTGACCCGGAGGGATCGCCTTGGGGAAAATAGGGATTGAGCGCCTGACCCCCACGACCAGAGAAGCCATTAGGTAACCCTCCACGGAAGTGTGCCCATTCAGACAGCGAAGCTTTTCCAAGGATAATCTGTCTTGACATTGAGCGACTTTGTATTGGATGTACGGAACAGTCTCACGGCTCCAGAGGCACGGAGTTTGGCCGCGACAAAAGCGTCTCTTGGTACCACTGATCCCAGCAATGCAAAACTTCCTAATGAACAGTATATAATGTATATGGAATATTATCGACAAATGACATACCAGCGGTGGTATTCATTCCTAGAAACACCGATTCAGTAGGTGTCTGAATAGAAGGAATGTCATCCACACCTTCTTCATGCAAAGTGGCAATGTTATCCTTGACAAGAATCGGTATGCCATGCAGCGCACTCCGCTTGCCGGTTACCTTACGTTCAAGGTCGAGAGCAGCCGCCTGTTCCAACCCCTGCGGGTTGGTCTCGATAACAGCGTGGAGACTAGCACCTTGGTGGTTGACCTCTAAAATGCGTGCAAAGTACGCCTGACCAAGAGACGTATGAAGCATTGGTACGCAAGTAATCTTAGATGAATATGTACCTTTACGAGATCAACGCTTGTGAATTGTCCTTTCTCCAGGCCCAGTTGAAGTTCTGATATCGAGGCTTCGTACAAGTCGGGAAGTTCGTCTACGTGACTGTCTCGTGCTATTTTACCAAACAAAGCGTTTGGATGAAACGACTGAGAGACTGAGACCCAGCCAAGAAACAACAGGGTCAACAGGAACTTCATGGCTGGTACCAGAGTTACTGGAACCATGTGAGAACACTTAAATGCACACAAGCCGGCTAACATTTCAAAGCTGAATCGAGATAAGCACGCGGAACACTGGCAGACTCATCCGAAATGTAGGCGAGCAGAAAGAATCCAAGGTGACAGGGAACATTGTACGGCATTCGAGTCACATGTTGTCGGTCACAGTCATAAGTTGGTATTCTTGTAATCAAACGTCCATGTGAACTTTCATCGGTTGAACAACCGTTGGGAATTTTTAGAATTTCAAACAATGTCTGCACTCGAGGCGCAAGGGTCCGTGTTTTGACAATCGTTGATCCACGTGCACCGAGCGGATTACAATAAAATCAGATATGATAGGTGGAATCAATATATATATATTGGGAACGTAGTTTCTCAGGCTGTTTTTCGGGCTTCAGCTGTACGTAAAAATTTTGCCAAGCTCGCTGAGCATGATGTTCTCGCACGCAATTGTGTTATTCTATAAGTTAGCTTGTGTATTCAAGCAAAGTACTGCTGGGACTTAAACAATCGATTTTAGACTTCCAAGCTGAGACTGTGAGCCAAATATTCCATATTTGGTGTCTATATTAAATACGAATTATCTGATACTTGCATACTATTCAGCTTCTGATATCATCCGCTGGATCGCTTCGTTGTGTAAATTAAATATATAATCAATGTTCCAGATTCTGTCTATACATTGTTTTCTATAGTGCTGACTGTTTACTATGTCCGAGTCCGCATTTCCCTGCGCAAAAAAGTATTGAGGAACATGAAGCGTCGGTCGGAAATTTCACTGAAGATCAGAAGGCAGGCTGTTGTATACTTTGCACAGCTGTTCCCATTGGGAATTAGGGACCACAGATTGCGGACCACTTTGAATACCTAGATACGACCCATGAGATAAACTGGAACTATCCCAAGACAGACATCGCGTACCAGTAGGGTCTTCAGCAAATACAGCAGCCAGACCAGCAGCTATGAGCGAAGGTTCAGAAAATTCAACACGTCAAATACTACCTCAAGCTAGCTGTGCTCACCTAAGTGCCAGTCAATGTGGCAATGAAGGAACCAGGGACCTTAAATGTGGAGTTTATGACAGGGCCATAAGATTTTTGCCGCGGCACCTACCTGGGTTGTCTGTCTGAAACCTGATGCGAACAGACTCGTTATTCGTGGAACTCGTTCCACTAGCAACAACATCGCGGCGAGGGGGGTTCACATAGTTTGCATCCCCACCGCTAGCAGATTGAACAACAGAGAAAGCATGTCCACTGTGAGAAAACAATTCATGTCAGTTTCGGAGCGTGCGTTAGAAGGATTTATATAACGGCAGCATTAAAGACTTTGGTCGAGGATGCAGAGTAACAATGATTACAGTTACTCACTGCAAGTGGAACGAGTGCCCAGCGCGACCTATGAATGTAACGTCTATAACGGAATTTGGCTTGAGGACAAATGTATTTTCAGTGGTCCCAAAGTCAGAGCTAAAAATTATCCATCAATGTGAGTGTGGTAATTGAGTGTGATCTACATACTTGTTGGTGAAACCATTAGCGAGAATATTCAATAACGTTGGGACCGAGGGCGACTGATATTGCACTCCATTGATCGTCTAACATAGTATATAGGCATAAGAGCGGATCAAAACCCTGCATAATCGATGGTTGAAAATCATGAGACGAAGCTTACCCAGTTATCGAAGTTAGCAGCTGTTGACGCGAAAGTAAAATTGAAGGACTGGTCGGCTGGATTAGAGCCGCCTGGGGCAGCTGGGTTATCCAGGGGCTAGAGCATCGAAGCTACGGCATCAACCAGAAACCATGAAGGTAAAGAAAAAGAGCTAACAATCAGGTTAAACTCCTTAAATTCTATACCTCCTGCGACGAGCCCGGTGGGTTGTGCAGCAGTGGGGTCAGCACTTGATGCACCATTGTAGTGAAGAACCGCCCAAGTGTTGGTTCCATTGACTGTAGGTTTGCGTAATCAGATTGAGTCAATGACACGTATTAGACGTTATACTAACAGTTAGAGTTGTCGGTGCTCGTTGTTGCCCCTCTTACAGTCTGATTTGCGCTGATCCCTATAAGTACACATGAGAATAGTTGTACAGCTCTCGAGTCATTCATCCTCACAGTAGTTACCAACAGTCTGGTTGGCAGTAACCTATTCAATTATCTTTTGAGATATTTTGAACAAGTTAATTAAAACTTTGGACATACGACGACGCTGTACCGCTGTCCAGGTAATACTGGAATCGAGTCGACCACATACGGTTGGTGGGCATTGCCTATAATTGAGCTCAGCCTACAGGAAACAATGAAAATTAACGATAGATGCACCATCAGCTTCAATCACCGTCATCGAATGATTTGATATAGAAAACTCAAAGGTGCCTGTCCGATATCAGGTGTAAATACGAACTCAGAGTTTGAGCAAATGAACAAACCTGAAGCGGACAGGCTAATTATTCGGAAACGGTAGCGCTTTCCAGAAGTGACATTGATTCTACCCCAGGGAACGTGGGGACCTCCGTTATACCTCCCTACTCCGTTTATCAGACCAGAGTCGGGGACAGGTTCTGCTCCGCCAGCAAGCCAAGTGTCTATATATATATATATATGAGCACACAGTTGCTCATCATGGACGTCCATACAGTTAACGTACTTGTTGAAGCGAGAGCGGACGGATGATACCAGTCTGCGAGAGTAATGACTCTGATGGAAAAATCAATTAATGTAGTTGTAAGCTTAACAGATGGAAAACAAACGTGGTAGCATCATCAACGTCATAGAGATTTTGTTGCGGATCGTACGGGTCGTCTGTTGATTGACTTTGAGTTATTTGGAAATATGGACAACAAACCACTTACAGATGACAATAGGTCCGCGAATTCCGTCTACATACTGTGTACTTAAATGACTGTGATACCTGACAAAATAATTGAACCACAATGCGATAAAGATCAAAGCGATATAATACCAGAAAGTTCCAGCCTGTTGCCCTAGAGCTAGAGTATAAGGATACGAGTTACTGGTTTGTCCATTTCAGTTGTAAATATTTGCCGCGGTCACAATTACGGTTCTTACTTCTGGGCAATGGGACATTGCGTGACAAACGAAGGGCCATCGTTGCTAATGTGAATAATAATAATGAGGAGCTTGTCCTCCCAAGCTATGTGCATATAAACACTTACTAGGCATTTCGAGGCTGGAACTGAGTAAGGAGTCAATATGAAATACAGTTAAAAACCAAAAAGAATGTACAATTCCGTGCCAATGCTGAAATAACATGAATTAGAACATAGGATGAAACGCGGGGTCAAATTTGATGTACAATACTAGTGCTGCGACGCATAGTCGAATCAAACAGACTATTCGTGACGTTGACATTTATTGTATCGCCTTTGTTGGCAGTCAAAAGGGGGCCGGGGAAGACCCCATTGATCAGTTCAGCGGTTCGAGAGAAACCGTCAGGTGCAATCTTTTTAGCAGTGAGCGTCCATTGTTGGGAGACGATGGCACAGGTGACCACGGATGCCACAGAAAGAGAAAGACAGAGATTAGAGAGTCGAACCATTCTAGTGGAATCAGAAGGAGAGAAAGACCGAGGTTTGAATGATACTCAGATGTTGAACATGCTCAGAATTTATACCATGCTCGAGTGAATTCGGGCCGTGGCAGTGCGCACCCCAGAAAAACTAGCGAGATATTTGTCGTTGAGAATGCATCAGAAAATAAATAAAAATCAGAGTTTGGGAGGGTGAAGTGAATTGTCTTGACATATATAGAAGTTCCGAAAGCGGGTGCGTTTAAAACAGCCCTGTGCGTTTGCATGCCGACTGTATATGATACACTGATCTTCAATGGTAAAACACCAATAGGGGCGCAGTAAATACTTTTATTAATGCACAATTTACTTGTTGCACTTTACCTTTGATGTATCAAATTTGAGAGACCGACTTCATTCAGAGGTTGAATATGGACACTGAAAATCCCGTCCAGGCCATTTGACGAGGGATCTACCATCCCCTTAATGGCTAGCGAATCACATCCATCATACTATCGATATTTCTTTCAGACCGCAGGCCGATAGCAGTGATGAATAGCTTCATATGGATATTTGATGCCAGCTTTGATGGGAGACAAGCTCGGAAGACACGTTCCGTTTGAAATGCGCCGACGGACCGAGCCTTTGTTCCATTCAATCGTTGTCGTAGGGAGGCCATTCTACCCCGATTACGGATTCTGAACGAAACAACATAAGCTTTGGACAGTCATAAAGTGTCACTAACATTACAGCTTGATTATCAAGCCTCAGGCTATTTTAAGTACGGAGGCCGTCATTCCTGAAGAGTCATCAATAAACAAGAGCTTGTAAAAATAACCTTATGTAAATAGAAAAAGCAAATTCGTTGGTTTATTTCTCTCGCTCTGTAGTCTGACGGCGGTGGTAGTTTACCTGGTAAGGTCGGCCACTAGCTTCAACACACTAGGAAAAATAATATGGACAATATGGTTGGATTGGCATCGTGGAAAAAAGATCCCTTGATCCCTTGGCAAAGATGTTTTTGGACTGCGCACAGATTCCTGTTTCATTAAACTGCGGTCTGTCTTCTCCACCATTCACGTACATTTTTGGAATCTGCATTTAAGTTCGAAGCAGGGTAAAGCACCAACCGCGGAGCAGCGGATCAGTGTCCGTCATTCACCATATATTGCACTGACTTAACAGACAAACAACGAATTCATAGCCTGAAATTTGGGGTATGTTGGTAAAAAAAGCTCTATGGTGCGCGTCACTTAGTCACCGCAACTTTGAATTCGTGCACTTCCGATCATGTTAGGGATATTCTGACCAGGTGGAAATGGTCTATTTGATATGCAGGAGAGACCTACAAACCAGATTTCCATAAGACCCTCTGGTTGCCAAGTTTTTATACTGGACACCAAATGAATTGGCCGGTTTCCTTATTAAGGTGTCTATTAAGTAATTAATTACCATATAAGGAAGGTTTCTATTATGTAATCAATTGTCAAACCGAGCTGCCATACCCTCCGGTACCCGTCTATGGGATTTGTATTTTCGTGAACTGAACTTCTGGACATGAAGTTGTGCATCACAAGCACTCATTCCTCCGTCATATGCATCCATCTTATTTGACATATGTTTGGACCTATGTACATCCAACTCACTCGGTACCGGGTACCCCCCTCTCCCCTTGCAGAGCGCCGGCTAAGCGCCCGATCCGAGGTCGCCTCCCCAATTTAGCCCCTGTCACAAAGTTGCGGTGACTAAGTGACGCGCACCATAGTTTATTCGGATACTTATTGACCACAGCATCTTAGTCTTACGGAATGATATGGTAACAACAGAATCAATTCTCAAAATAAATTCATATTTCCCCCACTAATGTAGTTTTGACCCACATGGAGTGCGACCCTACACCGAGATCATATTCAGAGCTCATACCTCGTTACCCGTACTCTCAGGAATCAAACCCTTTCATACCGCCACTGCCAGAAACACCCGACTGCCGTGGTTGATAAAATTGAGAACATACGCACAGAGTAGCAAAACTGCGCAAACGACTTGTAGAAGTGGAAATTAGTAATTTAAATCATATGATGGACTCAATAGTAAACTTGTGGCTTGTGTGGATGCCTTGAAAATAAATCCCTTGGGTTGATACAATGAAAATTGACTCCATATGTCCATATATGTTCCCCGGGAAACTCGGCTCATCTCATATGGTCCATTTGTTACTGAATTTGTTGATGTTGGAATGCATGGCTGTACTCTTATTGTTATCGCGTCCCTGTGGACGCATCCACACTTATCATTCTACATCTATAATAGCTACGCCTCACCCACTTAGTGCAGGATATAGTACGCAGGATGAGACGAAGCTTTTCCTCAGTCGTTGTACTTCTCACCAACTGAGAAAGCCTATAATAACCTTCACAGTTGACTTGTAACAGATCCTCTGTCTTGTAATTTGGTAATAACAATATAAATCAATATTCGTGTTTGATGGAATGTCCTGTGATGTGCATAACAAAGATCAGACTTTACAGATGTAAGGAAATATGTAATGTATGTCAAGTTGCCTGAATTACAAGCCTAACGCTGAGCCTGCGGAATGCTGGGAATTGCTCTAAGCACAGTGTTAAGGATCGATTTGGTCTTCGGAAATCTTGTTATCGCCGTATCCACCGCTCTTGGCGGTGGGGGTCGGGGGTCTTTTTGCATAAGATATGACAGGCACTATAACCTCAATCCTGTCAGTGCATATTTCTCCTCTCGTGCTAGGGTGTCATTTTGAACCAAAGGACCCCATGCTGGACTCAGGTAGAAAACCCACTGCAGCGTGGACATTATTTGCAAGACTTTTATGAAAAGTTAGGATGCTTTGTACAGCAATTTGTCGATATCTCGAAACTCACTCTCGGAAGGTTGAATGTGGTTTGTACCTCTCACTTCCCTACCAAAGTACCTCGAGGTTACTTTGCCACGTATCTTCCGTGTACTTTGATCGCTTTCCCTAGCCTTTCTTCTCTTCCATGTTTTCATTGCCTTCCCTAGCCTTCCTTCTTCTCCATGCCTCTGATCTCCATCATAAGCCCGCAAACCTACTGGTAGGATCGTCTTGTCGTGCACTCTCATATATGGCATAGGAACGACTTTTGGTGGGACGGGTTTTGTCAATACTTTTATGTCTGGAACTTTTTGGTGTTGGAGGGGCTATGTGGAATAAATGCGGTTCAAGGATTAGAGAATGCTGGTCGTAGACACCGACCAAACCTGAAACTGGGTGAGGTAATGTATGCACCAACCATGCACATGCGATAGATAGGGTTCATTAAATATACCCTGGTCCCAATCGTGGTGTCATCCATCATGCATCTTTCTCTAGGTACAGGCATGGCATATCCTACACATACATATTGTCGATGGATCCAACTATTCCTTTTTTCTTCCTAAGAAAAACCAAAAAACCAAGTGACTGCATAAGTCCGTGTCTGAAGACCTCATGACAATAGTCGTTGTGCTATTGTTTCGGCCAGACACTGCCAAGTTCGTAGAGTGTGTCTCCGAAAGATAAAGAAGTCAAGTGTGTCAGATGCGGAAGCAATTGTATCACGTTGTAATGTCACTCATTAAAATCATCAAGATGTAAGTGCATGATGATCTGCCACAATCCAGGGTCCAATGGTGGCAAGAACTTGACATCCAATAAGATTTACATTTAAGGGAAACGACACCAATGAGTTCTCCGATTGGCGGTGGCGATGAAGTTTTAGTCTGGTGTTACTGTAAATTCACGTTTGGTGCAAGAATTCGAGATATTTTGTGACGGTTTCAGAGACATCTTCGTAACACCCTTCGAGATAGATGCAATTTTCATATTTTCAAAGGCTGGGAGATTAAAATCATCAAGATGTAAGTGCATGAGTGCTGCCACAATCGCAAGAGCTTGGCATCCAATAAGATTTACATTTCAGGGAAACGACACCAATGAGTTCTCCGATGGGCGATGACGATGAAGGATTGGTCTGGTGGGTACTGTAAATTCACGTTTGGTGCAAGAATTCAAGATATTTTGTGACGATTTCAGAGACATCTTCGTAGCGCCTTCGAGATAGAGGCAATTTTTATATTTTCCAAGGCTGGGAGATTAAAATCATCAAGATGTAAGTGCGTGATGTTCTGCCACAATCCAGGGTCCAATGGTGGCAAGAGCTTTGCATCCAATAAAATTTTACATTTCAGGGAAACGACGCCAACGAGTTCTCCGTCGGCGGTGGCGAGGAAGGATTGGTCTGGTGGTTACTGTAAATTCACGTTTGGTGCAAGAATTCAAGATATTTTGTGACGATTTCAGAAACATCTTCGTAACACCCTTCGAGATAGAGGCAATTTACATCTTTTTCAAGGCCGGGAGAAGCTGCTTGTAGGGTACCATTTGATCCAATAGAATAACAGTGCGGTAAAAAATGAGAGTGACCCAGGTTCGTACCTCTAGTGTCATAATGAGAAGTCAGTTGGATGTCCATCCATCATTTCGAGTGGATCTCTCACATACGACATGAATTAACTCCACAAGAAGCGGTGAAGTGGCTCGAGGTGCACATTTGACCTTACTCATAAATAAGCTGCTGCACTTGATTCGGAAGATACAGAAAACTGACATGTATTGTTTATGACCATAGCATCCGCGGTTTTGCATCCAAAAATAAATAAATAAATAAAAACAGTTGGGACAGACAGAGTTCTTAGGCTGCCAAAAGCCGCAAGAAGTGCTCACCAGACTCTTGGGTCAGAATGTTTACTCCCAATAGTTTTTGGGTTTTCAGCTCCCAAGTTCCTAGGACCATGGTAGTCTCCATCTTTCGGAGTTCCCAATGGTCTTCCTCAGGACATTGCTATTATCATGGCATTCGTTGACCCTCTGGGGCCTTTGCCTGGTTTCAAGAAAGATCGTGAGAGGACACAAGCTGAAGGGATCACCAAACATTGTTTCGAGATTCATTAACGGCATCGACGACGACTATATATCAAGCTCTTGAACAGAGAGCCAGGAAGAAGTCGAGGTGGTCATCGGCGTGTCCTCAATTGCTGGTGGATGTGTAACTGCAAAGACCATCTCGTGGATCTCAAAATCTGGTTGTATCATTCATTTCACACCGTCACAAAACTTTCTGTTGATAGTTCCTCTTCTGGAGAGGAAGATTCAGATTCAGAATCTTCTAGCTCAACATGTTCCACTTCTGATTTATCATCCCATCTACATGGGAGGGCAAGTACAAGGTATTGGAATAATTCGATCTGCATCTGTGCATTGGTTGCCATGTCACATTAGTCACACATGCTTTGTAATTCCTCATCTGTTTGCAACAAGCCATTACCTCCACTCAAGCCAAACAGTTGCTCTTTCTGTGGTCCTTGCTCAGCACCATCGAAATTTCAACACAAACAGATCATAGGTTGCTCCTGTTAACCACAGCAGGTGCTGATAGGAACTGTGGAACCTTGAAAGCCCAAACCCACTTGACGTCATGCCTACCGAAAGGGTGCACAACCAGGCCTACCGAAAGTCGCACCTGAAAGTGCGCCAGGCCTATTGAAAGCCTGTGACATTCAACCAAAAGCTGTACCTACCAAAAGTGCGCCAGGCCTATCGAAAGCCTGTTATACTCAACCAAGAAGCTGTACCTAGTGAAAGTACACCAGGCCTACCAAAAGCCTGTTTTTCCCACCACCAAGAGGATTTCCATTCTACTCTACTTATGGACCCCTGGATGTACATGTGTAATGGAACTCAGATGTGGATCCAACCCCCACACCATGAATCAGTGTAGGATCTGGAGGTCTGAGATAGAGGTTTAGGAGTTTGGATTTCAGGAGGTGCATGGAGAGTTAATGCTGCTTGAGGAGGTGTGTTGGAATAATTTTTGTCAGCATCTGTGCATTGGTTGCCATGTCATATGAGTCACACATGTTGTAATTCTTCATCTGTTTGCAATGAGCCATTACCTCTTCTCAAGCCAACAGTTGCTCTTTCTGTGGTCCTTGCTCAGCACCATCGAAATTTCAACACAAAGAGACAATTCCCTGCTATCTGTTGCAGCTGACAATGCCATTGATTGTGTTTATGGAATCAAGGATTTTCGTCCCTACTCCAATCGAGGTCCTTCCGAATGCGCTTTCTTCCAACCTCTCCCAGATCCTCTACCTCAGGAAGCACTCCAATTGGCTAGAGAGATTGTGAGAATATTAGAAGACAGTGTCACGGTGCGTGGAAGTTGTTTGTAAAGTGCTAGTATACGACAAAGGAGAGATGCTGTGTTGAATGAAGGGAGTTTACTACTTTTTCATGATCGCACACCTTTGGGCTATATTTCAGATACGTTTGTACCAACGACACTTCCACATTATTTGATCAGAAGTTGACCGTACAGCACTGATAGGAAACACAACCTCACAACCCCACTCGTCGGCTGATAATTCTACAGAAGGTGTCGAAGACCAAATAGAATTCAACTCTAACACCATCATGCCACCTGGGACTTCTTTTGTCTCCCTTTTTATGCCATCCCCTAAAGATCACCAGGATTCTATAAACATTTTTGTCTCCCGCCAAGTTTATCACATTCCCTCACTCAGTAACTTTGTATTTTCTTATGAATTGGCAAAAATAAAAGGCTCAGACGCCAGTAATGACTACGACGAAGAAGTCGCTGACCACGAGCAGGATTTCAGCCATGATACGAGGCAAAAAAACTGCACAAACGACTTTGGTACGCGAGTTTTTTGGTCTCTTATTTTTTTGATGAGATTAATTTGACATCTGGAATTATTCCTTCATATTTATTTCTTATATAAAGGAAACGTGCCCGTTCGCCATCACAAAAGGCGCGTGACGATGAATACAACGATTCTACATCAATGGTACCCGATGAAGCAAGCTCGTTGTATGGTGCATCCATATGATTTTGAGAATATACCTCCCCAATTTCAAGAGGTTAGAATGCTTGAACGGGACCCTACTGGAGCATACACAGGTGATGCACCTAACAGTAGGGCTGCTCAAGTTCTTGTGGACCAAGTCAGTTCAACATGTAGTCTGGCTGAAGAACAGGATGTCCATGCATGCACTTGATAGCAGAATTAAAAAATATGATGTGATACACAGAACAAAACCTGCCCTCAGCAACCTCTCAGAGTCATCATAGACACACCTCCCTCTCAATTTCAGAGGTCTCTTCTGCCACAAGTTCAACTCAACCTCAAGGATAAAATCACAAGCCAAACAGCCGAGGTAGAAGAGGAGGCTGCGGTCGTGGAAGAGATCGGTAGTCGCGAACGGAATCTTAGAGGTTCATTGCACGGGCATGACCATCGACGAAGGGCAGGAGAGGCTCACGAAACTCGTGATGGGGAATCGTAGGACCCCCGAAAATAAGGGAGGAGGTTCGCCGGGACGTCCGAACAAATTTGGGACAGGATTTTCACATAGGTCTGTCCTAGTCCGAACATTTTCCCGCTCGCCCACAACTATGTCTGGTGGGTGTCCGAACTTTTATGAGCCCTGCCAATGTTTTCCATCCTTGTTGCGAGCACTTGAAAAATTGAACAGAGGAAGTTGGCGACTCGTGCCCTGGCACTGTTACGATAGGTACATACATGAGTTATAAGATGATAAAGCAATATTAGGAATTGGCCTATGGCCAGAAAACATTCAGTCATGACACAAACCTCTAAATGTCTACCCAACTCTCAAAAATTCTGGTTGACCATGGAGGCCAACCTCTGCTGGAGATGGTCAGAATCATGGCCAACCGCGAAAAGAACATCCCAAAGGATTATGAACCCATCATACCTTCTGGAGATATATCAATTTCCTCTCTTCTCAATACCCATCTCCCGCACAAAGGGAGGAAAAAAAGGTGTGAGGTATGTGTGACTCTTGTACGCTCTTGCCTCTAGTTGGCCAACTTGTATTGTATTGTCTTTACATGGAACTATATGTAGAAACCAGGTAGAGAGAGGCCCAGGCAGATTTTTCTATTTTTTATTTCTGTCCGAACAAATTTGGCCCCGTTGGGATAGGTCTGTCTGGGTACGAACCTTTTCCCTGGCCCCCAAATTCCGCGTCCGAACTTTTCGCGGTTCGAGCTCATTCGATCCCGGCGAACCTCCTCCCTGATTTTCGGGGGTCCTGGAATCGTTACTTGACGTCGGGATCGGAGATCTTTCATACTCATTTCAGGAATACGACCCTCAAATGCCACGAGTACCATCTCCGACTTCAACGGCCATTGCGCGGGCTCCAGGGCAATGGGCCGATGGCACGCCATT
>QLPI01011358.1:0-12276 GCA_003314275.1 Chroogomphus rutilus | reverse complement strand
GAGGAGGATGTAGATCTGGGACAGACAGCGGAGGGTAATGCAGACGTGCACCAACATTCAAGAAACAGAGAGGCATAAACCAATTTTCAATTTGCCGTGTTCAGGCAGTTGGCTCATAGTCTTGGTTGAAGTTGGCTATAATTTACTGATTCTAAATATAGGACAGAAATGGGGAGGAAAAGTGGGAATTTTTGTGATTATTATTATTCTAATACATATTTTTATTATATAGTAAACCTATCCACGCACGTCCCTTCCCAGAGACGCGTGAGAATTGACGCGTTGATCACGACGCGTATGTGTTCCGGATACGGTTTGCATGTGACAGCGCGTGACACAAATACGGTGTATGCAGCAAATGCGTTGGCTGAGATGTGGAGAATACCCACCTGGTTCCAACACATAGAATCGCCGGCCAGGTGGGCTGATATGGTGTGATCTGATCATAGAACAATAAAATCACGCATAGACATTTCATCCAATCTTCAGGGAAAATAGAGTGAAACTCATCCATCACACATCGCCTGCTTCCTACTCCTACTCCTGTGCTCGTGAAATAGCACCGCGTAGGACTGACTGCTCTAAATGCAAGTTGACAAAACGAACATGGAACCTTGAGGGAGAGTAGGCAAATATATTTCCCCATCAATGGTGGTGGTTCTCACTATCGGCGGGGGATTCCGGCTGATAGCTCGGTCGACATTGTAGAGGCTACGATCGGAGCTTTAAAACACAATAAGCGAGCTTCGAACTTTCAAACACTCGTCCATCCCTTTTTCTTTTCCAAAGTTATATCTCTCTTTTAAATTTTCTTGCGAATATAGCACAACTCACACAGCTGCCTCGATTTGGGGTGTCGAGTTGAGCCAACGAGATTGCGAATCTTGATGCTGGCCTGCCTGATCATTGCTCTCCGATACAAGACCCACTATCCACTCCCCGCTTTGTCGAATAGTCGTACTACAGTTTTGAATCACATCATAGAAGAGGTTTCCCTGGTAAGTCATCTTGTCTATAGAATATTCTGATCCTATGTCAGCTATTGTCCGAATTTTCAATTCACTGGTTCTCAATACTCTAGGTCTATTGCCCTATTCCTTCGCTGTATTGAACTGGTGTTCTCCCCATGGCATACTTACCTGACCAAGTACCCTCTTTCTACTTCTCACATCTACCTACCACCCAACATCCATGCAATGTCACTAAGACTGCGGATGGGAACTGAGAGGGAGAAGCCAAGAACCCCGAAGGCTCAGTGAGACACCCGACGCAGCAAATCCAAAATATTCAGTCTATCTGACTGAGAGAGAGAGAGAGAGAGATCAATTATAGTGCTCTAAGCACTTGGCGCTTACAGCGCACTTCTACTACGAGATACATTGGCTATGGCAGAGGGTTTGAGTATCCGGAGGGGGGGCATATGAGAAGGACTGGGGAAGGATCTATGGGTGGCCAGAAAGTATTTGCACAAAATCCGCTTTCCGATCGGCCCTGCGCACGCATTCCCTCCCTCTCCAAGAAGGGGGCCAACGGTCAGATAATTTCAGAAGTACACATGGACGCCGATAATTCAGCCTTATTCGCGAACCTCTTCTTTCCGCCTCGCACACACAACCTCCCCAATCTACCCGAAGACTCTGACCCCTACCCTCCGCCGCTCAAATTTTCTGCACCTGCGCTACATCAAGTCACCCGCTGAATCAACAAAGCAAGCCCTTTAAAGGCCCCAGGAGAGGATGGCACCCCCAATGTGGTCTTGAAAGAATATGAGGCCCACCTCACGCCCCTGCATGCCTGTCTCTTAGCAGTCCTCATTACTGGATACTTCCCCAAAAGGTGACATTCCTGGAAGACTATCATGCTCTGGAAACCAGGCAAATCGGTGTCGTAAACGTTGGTGAGTTCTGTCGTTTCTTCATCTATGAATCTTTGTTAACCATATTCAATTGTTCCTTGTTTTCTTATCCCCATTTTCCTCCGCGTATATCCATTTCCGACCCCCTTTCCTCGTTTCTCCCCGTTTTTCCTATCTCCGCTCCCCGCTCCTTCCACCTCCCGGTCAAAGGTAAACAGCCTCATCCTCTATCTCATCTACAGCTACGGCCTGGTGGCCAGCCCTCGACGAAGCGACGAAGACGGCGGTGCCTATGGGGACGACAATTTCTTCAATGCCATAGCTGACACCGTTGAAGAATGTCACACGATTCTCAAAGATATGCTGGACAAACAATCGGCCTGGTCCATGGCCTACAATGGTCAAAGCCGAAATCTCGAAGTTCCAGTGCCTGAGGCTCACAATTCGCAAATATTTAGCTCAGGCTGACTTTATGCACAGACAAACCCCCCTCGTCATCGAATGTGTTGGAGAGGAAGGGCTCTTGGGCGTACGGATCGACCAGGAACTCTGTTGGCACCAGCATCTCCAGCAGGTGGTTCAGAAATCAGAAAGGCCTCCTCCTTGCTGTGAACAGGCTCACGCGGCCTTCCTTCTGCCTCCCTGAACAGCATCTCCAGCGTCTCTATATATCCATCGTGCTTCCAAAGCTCGAATACGCCCTCCCAGTCTGGTACACTCCGGTTAAACCTTCTCCATGATTTTGGTGTGTCCTATGGTCCGCCTTCTGTGTTGGGGTCCTCTTGCACCGGGGTGTACCAGCCTGGGATCGCATATTCTAGCTTCGGAAGCACCATGGATATATCGAGACGCTGGACATCCTGTTGGGGGAGGCCGATGGAAGGCCGCGTGAGCCGGTTCACAGCAAGGAGGAGGCCTTCTGCTTTCTGAACCCCCTGCTGGACATGTTGATGCCAATGTAGTTCCTGGTCGAGCTGTACGCCCAAGAGCCGTGCCTTGCCGACAAATTCGATGAATGGGGGTGGGGGGGGTTGTCTGTGGTTATCAATGATAGATGATCGCTGGCTCAAGGAAGATCATAGAAAGACACCTTATGTGGGATGTTAACAAGTCCTTTGTGGCGAAGCTGGCGGAGGGAACCTCATTCTCGCTCGGTCAAGCGCACACGGGCTGGAGAACCTGGCATGGACAAAACTCAATGAGACCCCCCAGCTTGTGAAACCGATTTTGTGTTAGCCATTTTTCTAACCGTTCTTTGGAAATTTTTGAGATCCGGCCGATTTTAGAAAGGTGTGTTGGGTGGCACGGATATAAGCGTCTGGGGAGATGGTAAGCAGGTGGGATGTGAGATGCTGCGGCGGCGGCGGCGGCTGGGGCTAAGAACGGTCAAAAAGTAGACATCTCTCAGACGGTAATCAGCAGCAAGTCGAATATGCACACCATTACGGTTACCGGTAGGATTCCTCAGAGTTTAGCTGGCAAGAAATGACTAAGCAACAAATGTCATCGGATCATGCAAGGCTATTTTTTTGTATCTCAACCACAATATCTGATAATGAACAACCGCATAGAACTTTTACTCTGAAGAAAGAAGAACAGGAACAGAAAATATGAAAGTTTGGTGTAAGTCCCGAAACCCATGAAATTGAAAATTGTGGGAGGCCAGTTTCCCCTCCCCCCCGTCTTCACTAGTACCTCCAAATGAATGAATATCCAGGTTCCTACTTTCAATTATTTCAAAAGTTGAGAAACGCATCAACTTTCCGCCTCAATGTCATATCCTCAGTATAGAAAACGTTAGAAACATAATTCTAAATCGAGAAAAAAAGTACACTCACGAATCTCATTATCACTGGATTTATTATGTTCGCACTTTGGATTGAATTAGTCACCGTAGTCAATCAAGGAAAAGTACACTCACGAATCTCACTATCACTGGAATTATTATGTTCGCACTTTGGATTGAATTAGTCACCGTAGTCATGACTTTTGTATTATTTGAGGGAACTTTGCAAGAGAAACATGTGTTTTATTGGGCTCACAAACTCATGAACCCGAGCCCGCAGAGAGAATAAGTCTCACAGTTTCCTCTTTTCGGGTTCAGTATTCATGAACTTTGAAATGTGTTTCCTCACAAGTTCCAAGTCATCGTACAATCTAACTCCTGAATTGGGTGGTATGTATGATATACCCCAAAATTCTGCATTGACGGGGCGGATCCACTAAGACTTTATGGAGTTTGGTGAAGTTGGGTCGTTCTTAAGCAACACTAAAGCCTCGCCAGATATTCGAGACTATGAATCAATCATATTGCACTCCTATGAGCCTCAATAAATTCTTAGGTCACGGGTCAAGCCAGCACAAAAATGCCAGGCAGACATCATCACGTCAATACAAAATCCTGCAAACATGTATATTATCATGGAAACCCTTCACAGGAAATGATACATACCATGTTGTTAATACTGTCTTTTTTCCCCAGGCTCGCTTGTAAGGTCACGAAACCATCCTATCCTGGACGGTACAGTCTATGTAAAACCTATATACAGCAAAGCAGACAGAGAAGAACTAACAGGTATCCTTTTATTTCAAAAGTGCACACTCACTATAGTTGGGGTTTGTGATCGAGCACATCTCACGGATAATATGGACTGCACCTATTCTGAGACAATGCATAAGAGTCGCGCGATTGGGTTCCAGGTGACCTTGTGCAACCCCGTAGCGTGCAGCAATATCCGTATATAGCTGTAGTCCTTCCTGACCGGTCTAGTTCTTCTGTGGGTACCTGGTGGTTAAAATCTGCAGAAGATAAGTAGAGCGCGGGCCTATAGTGATCCTTTGGAGCGCATAGTTTGTCATGTTAGGAAAAGAACGCGCAATGGCAGGAAAATTCCCCTAATAAGTTTGTTTATGTGACACAAGTAAAAGAACAAAAACAAAATAAAAAGAATAATTGAAAAAGTTCAATAAAACTTGAAGCACACGAAGTTGACACCTTAAACTCAAATTCACACGCTCAGATGCGAACCGAACTCATGCCCCCTAGACAACTAAACTAACTATCTACCACTAGCTAATCTATACTACAAGGGAAACCTGCTTTCTAGTGCATATTTAAAGACCTTGTTTCACTTTGGTAATTTGGTGCCGTCGGCACTTTGTCAATGACAAAGTCCAATGGAAATTCAGACACAGGACCCTTGAAATTGGCTTGATAGCCCTGATTGCGATCCAGAAAAAAATGGCTTCGAAAATAAGCTGGGGGTCTCATTGAGTTCTGTCCTTGCCACGTTCTGCAGCCCTTGTGCGCTTGACCGACTGATAATGAAGTTCCCTACACCAGCTTTCTCACGAAGGACTTGTTTCCATCCTATACGAGGTGTCTTTCGATGATCTTCCTTGAGTCTCCAATCATTGAAAAGTTGCCCCGCCTTTTGAGTGGCCGATTCCGACAAGTTTCAGAAAATCAACTCGTACCCTGGCTATTGACCCTGCTGGCAAAAAAAAAACCCCTTTCAAAGCTCGTGCGTATTCTGTGGTGGACGGTATAGTCTATGTAAAAACATATATACAGCAAAGGAGGTGGAGAAGAACGAACAGGCATCCTTTTATTTCAACAGTGCTCTTTGATCGGGTACATCTCACGGATATATGGATTGCACCTGTTCTGAGAAAATGCAAAAGAGTCGTGCGATTGGGTTCCAGGTGTTCTTGTGCAACCCCGTAGCGTGCAGGAATATCCATGTATAGCTGTCGTCCATCCTGACCGGTCTAGTTCTTCTGTGGGTACTTGGTGCTTAAAGATAAGTAGGGCGCAGGTCTATAGTGATCCTTTCGACCGCATAATTTGTCATGGCAGGGAACGAACGCGCAATATCCGGAAAATTCTCTTTAAGACATCTGTTTATGTGATACAAGTAAAAAAAAAAAACAAGTAAAAATAATGATTGGAAAAGGTGGTTAAAAGTTGAAGCAAAGGAATCTCTGAGAGGAAAACATCATACAGATTGGAAATGACAGCAGCAAGTAAGCTAAAAACCCGCCCATCGAATACGTTCATTGAAAATTACTTATACAGGTCCCATGATGACAGAGTCGAACACTTCTCGACATTTAATTAATAACTTTCATGATAGTAAGTTTCATCACGCTGTCTCACCGTCGTGTATAGTGCGAGAATGAGATTGGAAGAACTTGGACGATCTAGGGGCTCAAGCCTGTGAGAGCATCAATAAGAGAGAACAAAGAAAGATTTTCCTACAGTGTTTCCTCCCATTTACAGAGTTGCGATAACAATGATTATATCTCTATGCATCTGAACATTATGAAATGCGCGACAAAAATAGAGCTTAGGTTTTTGATAGTGATGCAATGCTTATCTTTGCTAATTGTGTCCGGGCATCAGAAATCAATGGCCAACCCAGTCGTAGTAGCCGAAACTACAATGAGGGAAATCCCTAACCTTTTTCCTGTTCCAAATAGCACTAACTTCCTGAAAACCAGGAAACATAAGAAAAGAACTCAACAGAACTTGCAAAACAGTTGGATAGAATACAACCGAAACCCGGGAATCAGTAAACCCACTATCTCTAGCCTTTCGAAACTCTGCATAGCGGAGGGATACCTTATCTGTGCAACAGAAGATGATGGATAGGTTCATAAGTAATGTTTTTGCGCATGTAAGGGAAGTGTAACTGCATTTAATCATTGTACTCTTCGTCCCAAGGTCTCGTCCTCTTCCGTCTCAGCCAAGGCATGCATTGAAAAGCAGACTCGGACTCAATTTGTGTAGTCGTGACGGCAGCTGATTCGTACCACCAAACAAGATCACGAGCGCGGTCGGTTTCCATTTCGGAATGCGATCGCTGGTAGCTGGCTGTCGAATCTCGTCGTGATCATCACCGTAGTCGTTCTCTCCGAGTTCTGCAGCTCTCGCTTCCAAAGTGCCAGGTAATCAATCAAGAACAGCTTTCTTTTTAAAAAAAAAATTCTTTGAACTTAGATAATTAAGCCTGAGAATGGAGGCCTATTTTAAGCGAACATCGGATGCTTATTTGTTAAGCCTTAAACTTAAGTCAACATCAGACGCTTATTCTTTAATCCGGATGTTGATCTCAGCTGGACACTGAAGAATGAACGCTTATTATTTGAGCCGGAGGCCCATCCATCGCACGCTAAATATTTCAGCCGGACGCTTAATATTTCATCCAAACGCTTAATATTTCAGCCAACGCTTAATATTTCACCCAGACACTTAATATTTCACCCAGACACTTAATATTTCACCCAGACACTTATTCGTCAAAAAACGTCGAATATTTTTGTTGTTACATTATATGCCAGGTAGCCAAGTCTGCTGGAGTCTCTAATGTCTGACGAGAGCGTGAAATCCTTGATTCTCGCCACCGAAATTTCAACGACCAAGGACAACACTGTTTTGCTCGAGAGCGAGCGGCAGACAGATGATGACTTACAAAGCAAGTATGACTGATCGACACGCCACACAATGACATAATAATATTGGCCGAATGGAGAAATCCCGGAATTCCATGAGAAACATCTGTTTACGTAATCATATTACTGCCCTCGGTACCCAATTCAGAGTAAGCTTGTACGATGACTTGGAACTTGTGAGGAAACACATTTCAAAGCTCATGAATACTGAACTTGCAAAGAGGAAATTGTGGAACTTATTCTCTCTGCGGGCTCGGGTTCGTGAGTTTGTGAGAGCAATGAAAAAACATGTTTCTTCGTGCAAAGTTACTTCAAATGATACAGGAAGTCATGTCATGACTTACGGTGACTAATTCAATTCAAGTGCGAACATGGACCATGGATCCAGTCATAGGGAGATTCGTGAGTGTACTTTTTTTCTGGATTTAGAATTATGTTTTCTAACGTTTGCTATACTGTGGATATGACCGTTGAAGTAAGAAAGTTGTAAAATCATTGAAAGTAGGAAACTGCATATTCATTCATCTGGAGGTAGAGGTAATAGTGAAGACGGGGGGGAAGGGGGAAACAGGCCTCCCACAATTTCAATTTCATGGGTTTCAGGACTTACACCAAACTTTCATATTTCCCTATCCTGTTCTTCTTTCCTTCAAAGTAAAAGTTCTATGCGGTTGTTCATTATCAGATTATGGTTGAGATACAAATATACAAATAACATTGCATGATCCAGATGTCATTTGTGCTTAGTCATTCCTTGCCAGCTAAACCTCTGAGGAATCCTAACATAACCGTAATGGTGTGCATATTCGACTTTGCTGCTGATCCCCATCTGAGAGATTTCCACTTTTTGATCGTTCTTAGCCCCAGCCCCAGCCCCAGCCCCAGCCGCCGCCGCCGCAGCAGCAGCAGCAGTCGCAGCAGCAGCAGAATCTCACATCCCACCTGCTTACCATCTCCCCAGACGCTTACATCCGCGCCACCCAGCACACCTTTCTAAAATCCGCCGGCAATCAATCAATCTCCAAAGAACGGTTAGAAAATTGGTTAACCCAGGATCGTATCTATGCTTTCGAAGGTAAGTCGGAAACAACTCAATCCAAAAAAAAACATTAAAGCTATGTATGGTAATTTCGATTCTGATTAACCCTCCCCCCTTTTTGGCCTCTATTATCGTATTAGGATACCCAAAGTTCATATCTCTGTTATCGTCTCGAATACCCCTCCGATCATCCTCCTCCACATTGACCGCGTCCGTGTCCGAATCTCACGGCACCGATGAAAAAAAACACAACGGGGCCACATTAGAAGAGCAACTCCTATCCCTCCTCTCATCCTGCCTCTCAAACATCATCGTTGAAATATCCTTCTTCAAATCCACAGCCCTCCAAAACGGCTTAAACATCACAAAACCCCCAAAAACCAGCCTCTCAATCGAAAACGACCTAACCAATTCAATCACTAAAGCCTACACCGATTTCATGATATCAACCGCTGCCACCGAAAGTCTTAGCGACGGACTTGTATTATTATGGGCAACAGAAAAGGTGTGTGAGAGAGAATTATCATATCTATCGAAGCACCCAAGTTTATGGAGAGGATTATTTTTATTTATTTATTTATTTTTTTAGTGTTATCTCGACGCATGGACATATGCCCGTTCTCACATGACAAGCTCAACACCCAGTACCACGCCAGGACTGTCAAGAGCCCTGGAGGCTTTTATCAACAACTGGACTACAGATGAATTTGATGCATTAGTCGATCGAATCGGCAGCCTTCTAGACGAATACGCAGCGACATTCAGTCCCTCCGAATTCGAAAACTTGAAGCACAGAGCAGAAAGCATCTGGAAATGGTGTCTATGGTACGAAGAAAGATTCTGGGATGGAGAATAGAGCGCCAATAGTGGCTCTCTTAAACATTATATAAATGATCACAAGATATAATACTACCCAAAAACCCAGGACAAACAGGTATCCTTTTATTTCAAAGTGCACATTCACTATAGTTGTGGTTTTTGATTGAGCACATCTCACGGATAATATGGACTGCACCCGTTCTGAGACACAGCATAAGAGTCGCGCGATTGGGTTTCAGGTGATCTTGTGCAACCCCGTTGCATGCAGCAATATCTGTGTATAGCTATCGTCCTTCCTGACCGGTCTAGTTCTTCTGTTGGTACCTGGTGGTTAAAAAATGTAGAGGAGAAGTTGGGCGCGGGCCTTTCGAACACATAATTTGTGATGGCAGGAAACGACCGCGCAATGTCAGAGGAGAGAGAGAGAGAGAGAGAGAGAGATTCAATTATAGTGCTCGAAGCGCAAGCGCTTATGGTGCACTCTAACTACAAAACAATATTACTATGTGAGGGATAATTATCTACTAGGAACTGTAGCAGATAGAATACGTGATATGAGGAGATATGACAACTGGGTTTTGTGAGTGTAGGGGAAACTGAGACCCCATTCATTTCTGTGGTGTGCCAGCAAGTTGCCAGAACATCACAGATGGCTCATGTCCAGTCCAAAAAGGGTGGGCCAGGATTGGCAGTGCGAGGGGTATTTTGGTCAAAGTGTTTTGCAGAAACATCACGCTTCAGGGATTAGGGTGTCAAGCAGTGGTCAGGTGCAGCTAGTTTAGAGTCTGTGGTTGGCTGGATTAGGCCTCAAAAAGGGGACCTTCCTCAGCAAGTTTGCACGCATGGCGGTCCAGGGCTGCTTTGCGCATTGGACATTCCTGGCTTGTTGCTGCATGAGCTCCTGTGCAGATGGCACATCTCAGTGTGATGTGTTGACACAGTATGGGTTTGTCGCATTTTTCTTCATTGGGGCAAAGGCAATCTGGTGTTATATGTTTGCCTGAGCATTGTCCACAAGATGTTGTCCTCTTGCAGAGCCGTGCAAAGTGGCCAAATCGATGACAATTATAGCATTGTGGTAGGCGACGTAGGAATTTGGTTGTTGGGTGGAGGCGACCCTGGAATGCAATATGGTGGCTGATACAGCTATTGGCAACTTGAGAATCTGTAAAGAAGAGAACTATAGACATGTGTGTTTTAGTTTGCTGATTTTTCTGTGGGCGAGAGAGGAGTTCAATCTGTTGGAGTGTCGAGGGGTGGGTGGTGATGTGGTCATTCTGGTTAATGAGAGAGAGATAACATCGCAGCTGTCTCATGAAGTGTCAAATGTAGTGGGGATACCATGAACGATGACTGGGAAAGTCTTTTGAGCAACAGAGAGCTGATCAGAGAGTTTAGGGAGCCAGCGGTGCACTGTGGAGGCAAGATATATTTGTTCAGCTTCACTGCAAGTAGTGAGCCAAAAATCCCCACTCTGGTGTCAACCTGCAGCACAGATTTGCGGTGGGATGTTCTCTGTGTCCTCATTCCCATCTGCATCTGGTGTGTATGATTTTGTTTCAAACCAGCACTCAGCATCTTCAATGGCTCTGGCAATTTCCTCTCCTAGCTCCTCATCAGACAGACCTGAGAGCACCAGATTGTTGCGATCAGATTGCGCAAGTGTGAGGTCAAATCACATATTGCGGAATGGTGTTTTAGGATCAGGAGTTGACTGTGGGGCTGGCAGAGTGGGTGAGGTAAGGACGGCTGCATAGGTGGGTTTCCCAGTGGGTTGCATGGTGTTTGGAAGGCCTAAGTGGGTGGAGATAGCATCCAGATGCTTATATACTTTGGTTAATTGTAGGTCATGTGAATCTATGAGCGTCGATCGGGCTGTGGAAATGAGGTCATGGCTTTGGTGCAGGGCATCAAGAGTGATTGTTACAGTTTTAGCAGTTTTGGTCTTAGGGAGAGCGATTCCGTATATCAGAGTACTAAGTTTTTCAAGTATGGTAGCTAATGATGCTACGGTAGGCTGTCCTGAGAGTTCAACAGGCAGCAGCAGCGGTGGTTGGACTGTGGGAGCCATCGGAATCACCCTGAGCACACTCGGACTGGATAATTACCAGTTCGAGATGTCAGTGAATGGATGGAGCGACACGTTGAGTGTTCGAATATAGGGTAAGTTCTTAAGCGCCCTGGTGATGGTGGTGGTCGGAGTTCAGCATCCAGCTGAGATCAACAGCCGGCTTAAAGAATAAGCATCTGATGTTGGCCTAAGTTTAAGGCTTAACAAATAAGCATCCGATGTTCGCTTAAAATAGGTGTCCATTGTAAGGCTTACACCGGTTTGCAGTATGTAAGGCGCACGCCAAATTGCATACGCGTTCGCACGGGCAAAAAGAGAACTGCAATTACTCAGTCAAATTGTAGCCATTCTGTCTGAAAATAAAAATATAACTTCTTCAACCCAATATTGAGGGCATGGCAATGTAAAATCCATGTAAATTTGCCACAATAAAAATTGTTTTTCAGGCAGTTGGCCCTGATCAACCCCAGCTGCAGAACAGCTGTAGCAACACCAAATCAATTCAGACTTGTTAGATATTTTACAGTAATATAATATACATATAGGTGGAGGGCACCAACCACTTTTTAGTATATCAAAGTCCATTAGAATATTTTATATACTTTACTACAGTTGAGACAAGTAGTTTCTGCTTAATTATTGTTCTAGAGCCCTACAAACACAGTTCATTGGGAAAATATGATATTAAATCAACTATATTTTGCTCCTCTGTAGTTAATACCTCATCACACTCTGTAGTCTATCATGCCCGGGCATGGGAGATGGTGTGAGAGAGGTTATATGCCACTGAGATCAGTGTGATGTGTGTGAACTTTTGCACCGTGTTTCCAATATGATTGTATAAACTCCAAGAGTTTGCCAGAGTCTAAATGTGCAAGTAAACTCACCATTAGTGCAGGAAAAGTACTTTACCATGGTGGGACCAGTCGGCGCCAACAGCCGTGTGGGTCTGTGCAAATTGCCTCCAAAACCTCCAAGGGAATCGCTGGGTACCGGAAGCCAATGGCTTGGGAAAGATTGTCTTGGATTTCATTGGAA
>QLPI01011349.1:0-13520 GCA_003314275.1 Chroogomphus rutilus | reverse complement strand
TACTGGACACCTGATTTATATTCACTACTACAATCAATGTGATTGGGGTAGTAATTAGCTCCAAAATCTGGATCACCAAAATCTTGGATAGGGATCAATTGCAAAGTGCTGGGTTGGCTTGACAGGCATTGCTTAAGGCATAACACAATCCTAGAAACAAGTAGAAAAGCAGAGATAGACAGTGTTAGGGCAACCCTTTGAGCAACTCTGGAAGTGGCTCATAGAGGCAGACTAGACAGGGGAAGTCCTCAAGTTTATATATTTTACTACCTAAGTGCAGTACTGGAGTCTCACCTAGATAGGGGAGCTCTTTAGAAAGAAAGTCTAAGGATCCCACTGCTATTGAGCTATTGTCTTTATATACTTTTCTATATAAGTGGTCCATGCACTTGTCTACTAATCTATACACCTTTGGAGTTATATGAGCCAACTTCCTAGTACTTGGTCTGCAATCCAGATGCCTGGCCCCACAGTATATTAATACTATTCTGAGTTTGTCTTTACTTCTCCAGCCTGTTGTTAGGTGCATGTCACTGAGCTTTGGTTCACTTTAATCATACCAGCCAAACATCTACCAGACAATCCCACATACAAGTGACCAAGCCAAATATTCATAAGTCACTAGTATGTCAGTCTTAGCTTAATACAATTGCTTCACACATCTGGTCCATCACATCTTCTATTCCTTGTCATTTCACTTATTCTTTATATTTGCTTTGTTTTAGTATGCTTTGGTTATAAATGGTCACACATAACTCTTGTCTCCATGTCTTTTTATGTTACTTTCATTTCTTATGCTACCCTGTTCTGTATTATAGTTATTCATCCCCATCTCTTTTGACTATAAAAGTAGCATATCATCTTGTATGACACAAGCACGAATGGCCATAACAAGATATTGACCAGCACATTGGGACCACATTACTGATCCCAACACACAAAGCCCTGCTGTGACCAGCAGGCACTACTCAAAACTACCCTATAGAAAAATTTCCTTCACATGCTGCTGAAAAGACAAAGGTTCTATTCAACCCCTACCACTGCTACACAAGATCAACAACATGCTGTGCGACTGGCATATCTTGAGGGGGTGAGACAGATGAATAAATGATCAGAAAGCACAGTAAAACAGTGGATGTACTCTATTGCAGAGGATACTCATGAGCATGCAAGGCAGAGGGCAACTGCTAAAAATGGCCAAGGGCGATCAGTTGATTGCAAGACAGAAGGTACCTGTACAAATACCAGAGGTGGACCAGGGATCACACACAGCAGGATGCTGTACAAATGGACAGATAGGCAGTCCAAGGAACCATAAACAGGGCGAACCTATTTGTTTGACTGGGTGCAGGTCTACCAACCACAAGACAGAAGGCAACTGTATTAAATCACCAACAGTGCATGCTCAGCTACCAGTGCAATAGGAGAACTATATGGACACTGACTACAAGACCAAGCAATTGAATGTGAAACTGACCCAAGTTTCTATTCATTCCCAGCCCAGGTCAACAACCTGTAACTCAAGTTAGAAGTGTTGTGACGAATGGTGGAAGGAATGGGGAGAAGGGAGTGAGGGATGAGAAAATAAGGACAAAAACATGTTTGAGCACATATTTGATTGTATGACAAGGAAGAATAGTGTAAAATAATGTAGAGAACGAGTATTAGTGAGCATGCAGTGGAAAGTAGTATAGCACACAGACTTACTAGTAGTTACCGTGCGAGAGACACAGACCGGTGGCAACTTAGATGCTAAGCACCCGGATGATCAGGAGATGTAGGGGCTGGAAGAGCCAGAATATATAGAATACGGAAGGAGACAAAGGGGAAACAGATAGGAGGAGACAGAAGGGATATAGGGGAAGAGACTCACATGCAAAGGAACAAGAAATGAGGGAACCGGGATGCATATATGCAGTCACCGAGGACAGATGACTGAGAAACAGGAGAATGAGACACGGGACACGACTCAGAGAGGTGATAATTGTTGCAGACGAGAAGGGAACAAAGGGAGAAGCAATTGTATTCAAAGGACACCACTGACAGGTGTCATATCTCTATGAAGATCTCATCGGGGCAGCCCACAGTGGGCCGACCCTGCATATGCTCCACAGAATCCGTTAATTACGGATCATATTATAGTCAAGGGATTTACTTGTATAAAGAGAAAGTAACTACAATGAATATTACCAGTCTCTCATACCGAAAAATCCCCTACACTTATATTTGATATCTACTCGACGCACTCACGTGACGTCAAGCCGCATTGGGTCAAAACCTCCATCGTCGTCGTTCAAGGCTACAGACCCAGCGGGGATAATTATATAGGTGCCATACATCACACTCACACCTTTATTGATCTACTTTATTGTTGTGGATCATCCACAATCAACCTACACGACCTTCAGTCACATCGCCGCCAGCTCCTCGGACCAGCGCTTACATCTGATCGACCCGTTGCGCGTCGCCAGCGTAGCAGTATATAATCATATAAAATATTAGCTACACGTCCCATAGCTACAAGAATTTGTACCACAGTAGCTAGTTCATCTACCAATCCATATCCCCCATCACAGTATTTAAGAAGAAGTGTGCATGTTGTTGAGGGGGTGAGATAATAGAGTGTGATGGAATGGCAACTGCAAGGGAAGGAAGGAAGTAAGGAGGTAGAAGAGTAGGATGAAGGATGCATATGGAGGCACCTTAAGACTGGCCAGATGGGACAGATGTTTACTAGCCTGACCCAAGGATCATCTGGACACCACTAAAACAGTGTGCAGCAATGATCAAGACCATGCATGCCAGCAACAGCAAAGGCCACTGGATTTACTGGCCTAATGTGTGCTGACCATGACCACGCACCTCTATTATGACACCATGCCATGCCACAATGATATGCTGGCATGGATGCAGCATGTGGCTGATACATACCAGGTGGATGGAGTGAAAGCTAGAGCTGAGGGGGTAGAACCAGAGCTGGAGCTGGACCCAGGGACTTGAGAGCTAGAGCCTGGAGGAGGTGCGATGCAACCTCACCTGTGGGATGTTATGCTAGAAAGCACAAGGACCAGCGACAATTTTATTGTTATTGGTGAAAAAAAATTATCACCACCAACATTTTTCAGCCTGAGAACAACCGGGAGCAGGAAATCCATAGCCAATACCAGAAAATTGGCCATATATTAGGATATGGCCATGACTGAATTCAGCAATACTGAAGGACACAAGTCAGAGTTTTGCCCCAGGGACCAGACCTGGGAGAATGAGGAAAGCACAGGATAGCCGACAAGGGACCTGAGGTTATTAATAGTAAATGATGAGCTGGAGAGCACATCCAGTAACCCTCCGATTGGAATCCCCAATGGCAGCACATTTTTCAAATTCACAGCAGTCCTGAAAATGACCTAGAGGAGGTTACAGGAATTCTGTGACTTGAAACTAACTGCCAGTACTACTGAGTGCCATTTGGAATCTTATTGGTGAAGCAGTATGTACTACACTGCTGTCAGGAACCATACACCGGCATGCCCAACTATTCATTTCAGCCCACTCAGCCCAACTCTGCCCTCGCTCGCCTATTCAACTATACGCCCTCAGTCCACGGACTATATGTACCTCATGTATCCATCTTGGCATCACATGCTCCTGTCAATTCATTCATTTCATTTACATCACACTCCATATGCTCGCTATTCCATTCCATCTTCATTTACATCAATATCCTTTCATTTACGTTCTGCTCCACTTTTATTTATTCACAATTCTGCTCAGTCTCTTATATCCGATTTGCTATTACATTCCTTAGGGTAACTCCATTGGGAATCGGAGTGACACATCACTCCCCAATGTCACAGAGGAGATCAATATTTGAGGCATAGTATTTCCGTTCTTGCTTTTCACGATCCTCGGCTTTCTTATTCTATTATAGGAATCTAATTGACTCCTAGTAGATTTGAAAGTAGTATAAAGATCTTGTACTTCAGTAGTTCAGTCCTCAGTCAGATAATCAACCTTGATTCTCTACTAGCTAATTCTCTGTCTTGCCTTTCTGAAATTAGGGCCAGTGCGACCTGGTGGGTGCAACACACAAGTTGAAGCCATACCCTGCCCCGAACCTCGCCATTGATTATCTTTGGGAGATTTTATGTTAATTACGATTATGTCATTCCTTCACATCGTAACAACTGCCACACACTTACCTTGCATGGATGCAAAAGAGAACAAGCATACACTTCTACACTTGAGGGTGTGTGTTGGAGTTACAAGTGGTAGAAGCTACTTACAGTGTTAGTAAGCAACTGGTACAGTTGCCTATCTGAGTTTGAATAAAGAAATCAACATGTCTTAGCCTAAGCTTCTATATGCAAAGGCCAGCTACTATATGGCTGGTAGCCTGGCTGCGCTCTATAATTGCAACACTCCATTGTGTTCAAGGGTGTTATTCCATTAGTGCCTAAGATCACTGTCAGCCCTTAACATGACCCCCAGTAGGTGAGTCTAGGTATTAAAGCTAAACACAGAAAATACTAGAAGTTTATGTGAGTTAAAAATCAAGACAAGTTTAAAAAAAAGCAGCTCACTTCACACTTCAACTTAAAGATCTGAAGTGGCTCTATATGTGAGTCTAGTATTTAAAGGAAAGAAAGAACAATAAAAGAATTTGATGCCACTTGGACAAAACAAGAATAAGGTATGACAATAAAGAAAGAACAATAGGAGGATAAAACACTTCACACCACATTATTCCACCTAGTGCTTTATTACCAATTGGAATAGAAAAGACTTTGAACTGACTTTATGGTGTGAAACTTAACACTCCCCCTCAGTTCAAACTGTCTTGTCCATTCCTAATAGTTTGACACATCTCTTGTGTTCAAAACAATTTAGAGCTTTGGTAAAGAAGTTAGTCCTGTTTTGGGTACCAGGAATATATGACGTGCAAATGAGTTTGGACCAGATGAGATCATGCACATAGTGCCACCATGTAAAGCCCACAATACCATGCTCTGATTTACTCGGCAGTACCAACCAACCAACCCTTACCCATATCATCCCTCACCAGTGTGTGGTCTTGGCTCGGTACATTCGGTTCATCATTTGGTTCATTATCTCTATCCCACCCTCCTATTCTTTATCATTCTTTTATCCCCTGTCCTTCCCCTTGCCTGTTTACCCTCAGGACACTCACTATTTGTTGTCACTCGGCAGTGGCCCTATTGTTTTATGTTGGGCCACTCTCTATTGTTCTATTTTCACTCACTCTTTTGTTCTCGATCACATTTCATTGTTCTATTCTCACCTACATTCATTTGTTCTATTCTTGATCATTGTGGACAATACCTCCACATGATTCTTCATACCTTATTGTTCTCCATTCCTTGTGCCACTCTGTTCCACATCTCACTTATTAGCCTATATAAGTAGCCAATGTATGTAGATGGTTCTTTGTTCTGGAAATCAACTAGGTTTATGCCTTCTTGTCCTCCCTCCTCCTGTCTAAAGTCCTTTACCTGGGCTGACACTCTCAGCACCCTCCCAGGTATCCCTCTGTCCTAAATCGGTGGCATGCATGGGAAGTAGGGCGCAATGCACGAGCACGTTGAAGCCATGCCACTATTCCTGGCCTATAGGACTTGGCCACTCCTCGGCATTCCTGGAGCCTGACACACCAGATATCTATATGTTTATATCAGCTATGAAAGACATGGTTGTCTGATAGGGAAACTGCCCCAGTGTTGTCTGATAAAATGAGAGTGGTTTCATCCAGGGGGATGAGAAGTTCCTGGCTCATCTGTCTAATCCAAATTGCCTCTTGGCATGCTGCCTCTAGCACATAGTACTCAGCCTCAGTAGTGGAGCAGGCAACAGACTTCTGTTTCTTTCATTTCCAGATGATTGGTCCTCCAGAAAGCATAAATGTGTAACTGCTTATAGACTTTTTGGTTACGAGAGTCCTCAGCATAGTTTGCATCACAAGAGCCCCATGTGGTCATGTGATCACATTCAACTCCCCTGATTCTGGTTCTCACTTATACACAATTCCTCTATTTGCTGAGCCTTTTAGATATCAAAGAACTCACTTTATAGCATTCAAGTCAAAATGAGATGGGTTTTTGTTGAATTGAGATAGGAATTGTGTGAGATACACTATATCTGGACATGCAGACATTCCTGTATATGTGAGAGATCCAGTTAGAGCCTGATATTCTCTGACATTCTCATAGGGGTTGTCTTCTTTGTTTAGGAGGTGAGAACCTTTGCCCACAGGAGTTATGACAGGGTTGCAGTTGTTCATTCCAAACCTTTCAAGAAGAGTCTTGATATATTCTGGTTGAGAAATATTCAATGTTACAAGGTGAAAATCCCTGGTTACCAGGATCCCTAGAATTTTGAATGGTTTTGAAGTATCTTTCTCTTGTATTTTGTAGATCTCCTTGATGCTAGTTTTTAACCTGAGCTCTTCTCCCTTGCTCAAATATATCCCAGTAACATGATCCACATGCATGTCAATTGCTGTCAATATGTTCACTGCTCTGTTAAAAAACACACCAGCATTGCTCCTCAGAGGGGTGAATCCCAACAACCTCAGTTTCTCCTCAAAGTCCTCATGCCAAGCATGTGCTGCCTCCAGTAAGCCATCTAATGCTTTGTTCAGCTTACTAACTTTCCCAGGCTTTTGGTAACCATCTGAAAGCCAAATATAGACATCATGATTGATCTTCCCATGAAGATAGGCTGAATCAATGTCCTAAGCAAATATGTGTAAGTCTTTAAGGGTGGTGAGCATGAGTAAAATCCTCAGAGAAGAAATTCAAGAGACCAGGGCAAAGGTTTGCCCAGTGAAATGTTCATTTTATTGATCCCTGTTACTACCCATCTCGAACAATACTTCAGTCCTCCGGTCTCAATTTTCTTTACCATATTGACCCACATTCCTAGTAGGAGCTTGTTGGGAACTGTTATTATCATGTTACTCATTGAATCCACATACATGACAAGCCCGCTTCTCATACCCCTATCTAATTCTATTACACCCACAAACACAAGTTAACTAAATCTACAAGCTGAGTCAAGCATGTTCATGAGTCAATACCAAGTTAAGCAAATACATGAGTGATAACCATCATACAAGACACACATATCATGAGACCCCCAATTATATTCACAAGCTCATTACTACTTTTTTCATCTGACCATCCACCACAAGACACTTCCTTATATAGACACATGCCAAAACACCTGAGTAATGAATCAAACCCTCATCGACATTCCTAAACTGAAACATCCACATATGTATTGTAAACACATTTCCTTCTTTCTATCCCTTTTCCTATAATCCAAGAGTCCTATCCCCAGACACAATTCCTATACTATCATTCTGAGACATTGTATCACATGTAGGTCATACCCTCATGGACAATCACATGTTGACATTTTCCTTTCACATGTTTTTGAAAACCATATGTATATAAAGACACAGTAGTACTCTGAATATCACAACCATTCAAAGTTTCATTAACAGTTACAACTGCAAGTCAAGTAATTTTCTCTTCTCTGATTTCCCTGCAATTATTATTGCAGCAGTCTTTTCTCTTACTTGACTCTGAGTCTTAACAGATCTTGGTATTGCTTGGTATGTCACTTTCATTGACTTCAGTTCATGTGTTCATCTCCTCAAGTTTTGAAACTTCATAGTCCATCACAGTGTTCCAGTGTATGGCCTTTGGCAATTTTTGAGCTTCTTTATATGAATGTGGGATCTTGATGTTTGTCAAATTTTCCTCACTCATAAACTTCATGATGAGTACATGGTCTGTGGTCAGTTGATTCTTTATCCTTTCTGACTTCCTTGATGCCCTCTGTACCTATTAGGAACTGTATGCCAGCATGCCTGACTATTCATTTCAGCCCACTCAGCCTAACTCTGCCCTCACTTGTCTATTCAACTATATGCACCTTGTGTATCTGTCTTGGCATTACATGCACTTGTGTCAAGCATCGGTAATGCTGAAGATGTGGGCAGGGAGTGGCCAAGTCCTGCAGGCTGGTAGTAGTGGCTTTGGCTTCAACGTACTCATGTGTTGCGCCCTACTCTCCATGTGTGTCACCAATTTGGGACAGAAGATGAACCCGGGAGGGTGCCAAGGATGTCAGCCTGAGTAGAGGACTTAACAGAGGGGGGAAGGCAAAGGGGCCTAAGCCTAGTCGATTCCAAGAATGAGGAAGTATGTACATGCATGTCATACTTATATAGGTTAAGAAGCGACATGTGGAATAAGGAATGTGGGACAATAAGGTATGCAGAGCATGTGGGGGTATTGTCCACAATGAGCAAAAAATAGAATGGAGGAATGTAAATGGGGATAGAACAATAAAAATAGAATAATAGGAATGTGGTCAAGGATATGACAATAGGGAGTGACCGACTATAAAACAATAGGGTTGTGGCCGAGGATAAAACAAGGACAGGATGTCCTGAGGTGAGGTGGGTCGAGGAATAAGGAGCAGATGGGGTAGGATTAATGGTTGGTAAATAAGGAAGAGTGGATGAAGGATGGGAATGGGGAATGTGGAGGGTGGATGTGCTGAGCCAAGACCAGTGTACCAAGTGACTTGCATGCAGCTTGGACACTTGTGCATGGACATAGACTGACTTCTCGGTCGGCACTGCCAAAATACCAGAATCTCGGTACATGTACCTGACAACTTGTCAATACACCCCACTCATTTACATCAATCCCCACATACTCGCAAATCCATTTTCACTTCATTTACATTTTATATCCCCTTCATTATGTTCCACTCCACTTTCCTATTTCACAATTCCGTTCTATCTCAAATATCCAATCTGTTATTATGTTCCTTATTGTTACATACCATTGCAATGGTTGGTGAATACATGTAACAAATTGCTGTTTAAATAGTGCCCACAGACTAATGCCAGATAACCTGGCATAGTGGCCTTTTGGCCCAGTTGAAAGAACACATCACTGTGGGAATTTGTTGCCTTTCACACTTATAGAGTAACTCCACTGGGAATAAGGGTGACATGTCACCCTTCACTGTCATGGAGGAGATCAAGATTGGGGCATAGTATTCCATTCTTGCTTTTCACAATCCTCCAACTTTCTCTTTTATCATAGGAATCTAGTTGACTCCTGGTAGATTTGAAAGTAGTATAAAGATCTTGTACATTCTGTAGTTCAGTCTTCAGTCAGATAATCGACTAAGATTTCGACTAAGCTTCCATTCATTCATCTTAGACTTAATTCTGTTCTCGCTATTCCAAAATTAGAGATCCATGTGATCTATGGGCGTAACATTAAAGTTGAAGCCTTGCCCTGCCCTGAACCTCACCATTGTTTTGTCTTTGGGAGATTGTCTTATATTACAACTACGTCATCTTTTCATATTGTAACAGTACTCCAGACCTCCATCATGGTCCATCTCTTCTTTATTCTATCTTCATTGGCTGCTTGTTCTTCTTCAGGTTTTGTCCCCTTTTCAGCCCTGTCATCTTCTTCAACTTCTGTCTGTTGTGGAAACTCTGCACCTGCTTCATCTTGATATTCTTCAGTAAAACCTCTGTAGTATGTCCCTTCATAAAAGATGACATTGTATGACCTTAGCTTCCTCTTTTCCTCGTCAACAATGATATAGATTGAATCTCCTTCAAAACCAATCAGATGGAATTCCTTGGCTTTGTCTTCAAATTTGGTGCATGTCTCATCTGGTACTTTAATAAAGCACCTAGACCCAAAGACCCTCAGGTGACTGATGGATGGGGGTTCCCCATAGACTTTTTTATAGGTTGTGATATTCCCTGGCAATGTGCTGGTGGGACATCTGTTGTGGATATATGTCTGTGCAGCAATGGCTTCTCCTCAGAGGTCTTTTCCTAGCAGTGAGTCCTTTAATATTGTTCTTGCATCTTCTACTACCACCCTAGTCCTCCTTTCCACTCCACTGTTCTGTTTGGGAGTTTGGTAAATGGAGATGACAATGGTCATTCCTCTGTTTTGGCAGTGGTTTGTCAATACATCATTAATGAACCCTCCTCTGTTATCAGTTTTGAGGGTATGTATGTATGTGTTTCTGAAACTTTGTCTTGAATGATTTTTCTTGGTCGATAATTGCCTTCACCATGTCATTTTTATGCCTAGTCTCAGACCAGCAACTGGCAGCTGAGTTAGATACTCAACTGAGGGCCCAAACTCTGGCACTTATTACATAACCAGAGATGCAGAATTGTAAACATATAAATGGGAAAAGATCAACCAAACCCTGACATCTCTATGTCTTGGCAATTGTGTAGTTAGGATGGTCAGGCTTATAAAGGACTATTGTCTTCTATGCTTGGGAAGTATTTATATAGTATTGATAATTTCCATGAAGCAGGTGTACAGCTGTGGTGTTAGTAAGCTCTGCAGTCCTTTAGGACTATATTGGGGACTCCATCCTCTCTGGGCTCTTTGAATGGCCTGGTTTGGTCTAAAATAAATAAAAAATAAAAAATAAAAACACGGCGCCCACACTGCCTGTCACGTGATGCAAATTCGATCCTTGCCAATAGAGTATTTGCATTGTGATTTACAAATTTTCCTCACCAGCGGTCGCATCGTCATAGTCCACAAGCATACTGTGGACGACCACTTTCCCTCCTCCATCTGGTCCAAATGCCAAGCCCCTGGAGCCGTTGTCATCAGATCTCGAGGAGAAACGACTGAAAATATTGGAGCATTTTTCAAGTGATAACTATCACATTCCCGGGAGAGAGAAAGAGGGTGAACTTGATGAGCAGGAGAGGTTCTGGCTTGTAGGTTGTCCACTATTTTCCATTTTATGGCTGTATACCCCTCATGATTATGGTAGAGCGATGAGTGCTTCATCCGTTGTATGTGTTGCGACTGAGTATACATTTCGAGCTTCCTTATTTGTCCTTGTGGTGGTAGATTTGACTGCATCCAAGTGGGACGTACATACTGCCATCCAACGGTTAGAAGACACTTTGAAGTGGAGACGGGAGTTCGGGATTTATAATATAACAGCCGAACTTGTGGAAGCAGAAGTACTTCTTGCGTAAAAAAACATGTGGCGTATCACCTAACGAGCTCACTTTCAGGCAATCACTGGTAAAGAAGTAATATTTGGCTACGATGTATGGCATATTACTAATTAACTCTCCCACGAGCATTCACACCTCCTACATCCAGGTTAATGGCCGCCCTGCTCTATACTTCTTTCCCTCGCGTCAAAACACCAATGAGCAAGTCAGACAGTTACAATATACGGTCTGGATGTTGGAGCGATGTGTTGATCTCATGGGTCCAGGCGTTGGGTAGTTACAATCTCTGATTGCTGGATGATCTTTCTGATCATTTTCATACTTTGCTGCTCAGGAGCTTGTCATTATTGATTGACTTCACTGATCGTGCAAAATATCCCTCCTTTGGCACATCTAAAAAATTTCTCAACATTTTGCAATATGTCATCCTCCCCAGTTTTCTACTTTCCCATATCACTCACTCATTTCGGAATAGGAATCACTTTCCTGAACGATTAGGACAGGCCCTTTCCCAAGGGGAGCAACATTCCATAACATTTTTGTAACTCTGCTAGACTCTAGTTGCTTGGCAGTCCTAGGACACAACTGGCTCACCTCCTACAATCTATTGATTGACTGGGCATTGAGTAGTATATCATTCAGACCTCTGTCCCCAACTGACTCTTTGGTATCACATTAGCCCACAGTTTCCACTTAGCACTCATCCAACCCTCCAAAAAAACAGCTCATTGCACCTAAAGTTGCATTAGTCAATGCAGCAGCATTTGCCTGCATCTCGAAGATGGATAGCACTCAGACCTTTCAACTTCTCCTTTCTGACCTAGACAAGAATAAGGATAGTCTCATAAACCTAACTAACATCCAAATACCACAAATTCAAGGATGTTTTCAGCAAAAAAGAGCTGACACCCTCACCCTGCACTGACCTTATGACCTAAGGATAGAACTCATAGATGAGCATGTATCCATAGGTTTCATCTGCCCCTCCCGATCACCCAGTAGTGCACCTGGCCTGTTCACCTGAAAGAAGGACAGATCTCTCCAATTATGCATCAATTTCAGGGACTCAACAAAATCACAAAGAAGGACTGATACCCACTGCCCCACATATCTGACCTACTCAACAGTCCTTGCAAAGCTAGGATCTTCATGAAAATAGACCTATGACAGGCCTACCACCTCATCCACATCCAAGAAGGTGACGAATGGAAAACCACTTTCTGCACCCAATACAGGTCCTTTGAAGTGTGTCATGCTCTTTGGACTGAGTAACTCTCTGGCTACTTTTCAGTGCCTTATGAACGACATCTTTTCTGACCTTCTCAACATATCACTTCTGGTTTATCTAGACAACATTCTGATAGACTCTGACAACCTGGAGCAACATAAGAAACATGTCTGCAAAGTCCTGCAATGACTTCAAACAAACCACCTATACACCCATGTGGACAAGTGTCATTTTCACATTGACACTGTGGAATATTTGGGATACATCCTGTCCCCAGATGGACTCACCATGGCCAACAACAAGGTTAAGTGTTAACTATATAAGGACTGAAATACTATCTCAGTCTCTTGGAAAAGAGCTCTTATTAGAAGTAGTTAGCTATCTGAAATACTATCTAAGAGAATAGTTAACAATTGTATGAAATATGAGAATAAATATGAACTCATACCTCAGCCTCTTGGAAAAGAGCTGAGGTCACAGAGTCACACAACTGCAAAATATAATGGCAAATTCAAACTCCTATCAAAGGCATATATCAGAAATAATAATGAATAGAACCCATACCCTCTCTCCAATACCATCAGGTCCTGGTTGCCAAGGATAAGGAGAAGAGATGTTTGGGCTGAATATCAAATCCTTAACACTCCCCCTCAGTCCAAATCATCTGTTCCATCTCCAATAGCTTGATGGGTCAGCTGATCTTCTAGCGATTGAAAAATGTAAGTGGTGGATGAATTTTTGATGGTTCTAAAATACCATGGTGGTGTAGAAGGGTTGCAATAGGTAAGAAAGGTTTCCCGAGCAGAGAGGCTGTGTAGAATTATGGACGGTAATCGGGAGACATCATCACAGCCATGGAGTCATAGGGGATGATGCAAAGATGATAATTACAACCCCTGTGTAGTCACAGATATGATACCAGCCATGAATTATTTCCGAATGGCATGCCATGGTATGGTATGATGTGAGAAAAACAAGCAGATGATCGTGGATAGTATAAATTGCAAAGTTCACAGAGTCGAATAAGTGGACTGGGCATTTCACCAGGCAACTGGAGAGAGTGGATAAGAAAAACAAGAAGAGACCTGTGCCCCACAAATGAGTGTGAATGTTGACATTCTCATTATAAAGGTATCCGAATATCGAGCGGACACACCCAGCAATAGAATTCTGTTCCCTTTGATAACCCAACAGGATGTCTTCATTATTTTGCATCCAAGAAGGAAT
>QLPI01011341.1:15950-27410 GCA_003314275.1 Chroogomphus rutilus | reverse complement strand
GTTTTCTTAAAAACACCAGGCTGCGAGAGTGTGAGACTGCCGCCGATCCTGCGTGATAGGCTGGACTGTCTGGTAGAACGAAGAGTGTGGCAGCTGCTCCCCCTGACGCAGCAGCAGTTGGATATCTGTGACAGCAGGAATGCATTGACGGCGTATTCTTCTTTGTGTTATTATTAACATATTCCTCCGTGTCGGGGACGTGGCTGAGAAGAGGGACAGGACTTTCTTGAGAATGGGCACCGTAGGACACTACGCACGCAAGGCGCGAGTCTCCCGAAATGGCGGTCAAAACGGATGGAAGCTCTTGAGGGTCATATACTATAATGTGTTGTATTTATCAAGATTTTTTCCACAAGAGGAACGTTGGTTATGTTTTAAAAATGCGCCTCCACAAAAAAAAGCGACTGCATCATACCAAGCACTCCAATCTTATCTTTAATGTCGACCTCAGCAAGCTCAGCGAGGGCAGATACTCCAATGTCCAGCGCGGTCTTCAGTGTCGAACCACCATCACCACCGGTAGTAGTGATTGCAACGACAGCAAAGCCTTCTTCTGCCCATTTTTGTACGGGTGCTGGATCGAGACGCGGTTTTGTTGCACGGCCGTGTTGATGCTGATCGAGAGGAGGAGGTTGGAATATGATTAGCCCTGGGCCGTGTCCTCGTCGAGAGAGCGGGGGTTGCAGAACAATGTGAGATCCCAAGCTAACTAGAGGAGCAGACGGTAGCGGAACGGGCTGTTCGTCAGGAGAGTGAGGGTCATAGGTGGTGGGAGCCATGTCGAAGCGCCCAGCTGGGCTTCCGCTATGCGAGTTGGTTGGCTGGGTGGTTGGAATACGGTTGCACAATTTAAAAGCTGCAGCACTCGCCGTTATACCGTGGGCTTGGTGAGCAGAGAACTGAGGGCATTTCACGGTCAAAAAAAGTTTATATAAGCTATTATACAGTAACTATGTTCTACTGCCAACATAGGAGCCTAGAAGGATAAGCCAAAACATTTCTGCAGACTGCTTGGCCTTTCTGCCTCACGTCAACGTCGGAAAATTCACTATCACTGGTCTGGCACCAGACAAGTCTGAGACTTCAACTCAGGACAGCTATAATAGCCACCCCTTGTTACTGCTGCAAAGTAACTCACAAGTTACTCCCTCCCCCAGCTTCCACACACACGACACCATGGCTCCCCTCCCCCACCCCCGCCCCCCCTACACCGAGAGTAACTCCTTATGTTCAGCGCTTAGATTTATCAACGCAGGATGTATGGCTTTGTGATCTTCTGTCCCATGATCGGATGACCATCGCAGGTAGCGACACGCTAAGAAGTCGACACGAGTTACTACTTTTTGCCTCTCATTTTTAGGTTCTACTATACAAAAAAAATATCTCCAAAATTCGCTCGACTTCTCTCCCGATGCACAAACAGAACGAGGCTTGGGTCGACAACCCCCCCTTCTTCCAGGGGAAGGGAAAGGTAGGCATGGCTAAACTTTTCCTGACTCGGAGAAAGATTCCCTGGAAAAAGAAAACAACTGTAGAGAAACCTTCCCCATTATCACTCTACCGATGTTTTTGTTTTGTTTTCAAAGTCATGGGAAACTTCTCCATGTCCCCTCATCTCCCATACTATATAGATCGTTGGGGGGGGGGGGGGGTAAGCCTTTTCTGATAAATGATGATGATTTCCCATTGTTTATAGATTTTTCCAGCATAGTTTTCCGGTAGGGGGAGGGATCTGAAATTGTTCGTCATAACTGAAGACATGTAAACATCTATCATACCCTGCCGGTGGGTAAATATCTGAAGGGATATTATGGCTTGCATTTGATACATCTACCTTATAAAAACCTTACCGTGGAAACTTCCAGCTGAAGGGGGATTCACAGCCACATCAGCTACATTTTTTGCTAGACTCTCGCCATCTCTCCGGTAGACAACCCATAAGGGGCTCACATATCCCTCGCCGGAAAGGTATCACACGGTCCTCATGTCTTCACACTTGATTCTTATAAGGAACAAGACCCCCACGTAGGTAGCCGGAAATCAATTGATGGCCACACACACACACACGTAGATCCTATACACAAATGAGGGTGAGATGATTAAGTATGCATCATCGATTTTGACCAGAAGACTTGTTCAATCCGGTAAACCATCAGCGAATCCTCAGCATGTTCCAATCCGCAAACGCTCACACATTTTTCTCTGGTATTTTGTTCGCTGAATATATCCTGCAGGGTCTTAGACCGTCGTCTTGGACCGTGACTGATAAGTCGAGGATCCCCCTGAGGATGATCTAGACCAATTCCTTTGGAATCCCCCAGGAACAGCATGTGGATCATTCAACTCAATTTCGACACGAATGGAGAGTGTTATCTATGGGACACGGTTCCTAGTTCGCCGAGTGGGAACTGGCAGGAAATCTGATGGACCACCTTTGATTGCCAGTCGCAATGTTATAGCCTCCGATAGGTCTCCATACTACAACAGACGGACATATCGGGGCCAAGCATGTCTTGGCGAACTTCAGAAAAACTGTAAGGGACACTGGAGGTCCAAAGGTCAGAATTAGCCTCGTTCATAACTTGGGGACCCGAACCGACCGAGCCCCACCTCCCCTCCCCTTTTTCACAGCAGCACATTCATTTTCTTCTCCTGAATCGATCCAAAGCGGATGTCCTGTGTTCTTCTTGCTCCGAACCGCCGCCGCCGGCCTGCCTCTTTTGCATTTTCCTGCTCTCCCTTGCGCTGCTCTCGTCTTCTCTCTAGTTTTCTCGTAACACAATCTATAAACAAAGGTCCTGTTCCTTTAAACTGTAAGCTGACTTCGAACCAATAATTGCGACATAGAGTCAATGGTTCAATGAAAATGTTTTTTATAGTTTCAGCCACTATACTCCTAGCACTAAGGGTTCCCCAACACACCATATATTGGCCAATCTGTGAAGACCTGTGATTCCTGCATATGGACCAAAATCTAGAGACAACCTCCAATGGGGGAGTTGGAGCCACTGCCAATTCCAGAGGCCTGATGGGACACCATTGGCATGGACTTCATAGTGGAACTTCCAGAGGCCTATAGACATGATGCAGTCATGAATGTAGTTGATTCTGTAAGCAAAAGGGCCCACAAACACTACCATCACAGCCTTGGGGACTGCATGGCTCTATCTAACACATGTGTGGAAATTGCATGGACTTCCAAAACAGGTAGTTTTGGACCAGGGGCCTCAATTCATTTCAGAGCTCACCTGTGAACTCTATCAACTCATGGGAATCAAGCTCACAGCAACAACAGCCTACCACCCACAAGGAGATGGTCAGACAGAACATGTCAACCAAGAGTTGGAGCAGTACCTGTGTTGTAATTTGATATGCAGATAAGGGTGGAAGGTATAACCAACAATCTATTTTCTTGTAAATACTCTAGCATATATATGTATCAATACCCTTTGTTCTCCTAATCTGGCTTCAGTGACCTTACGTGACATGTGACGTATTGCCTCCTGCAGCCCAAACTCCAACTCTCCCACTCTGCAGAGGCATTCCTTTCAAGTAGGATCCTCAACATACCAACCATGCTTGGTCAGTCTAAACTCTTTCCATGCATCAGATGCCATGGAAGAAACCCTAATGTTCTTTTCTTTTCTTCTGCTAGCACTGCTTTCTCGATTTGCCTGCTTCCACTGAATTTGGGAATCGGATGTCCTAGTTGGAAGCAATGTGTCAACAGCACTATGTGCATATTTCATGAATTCTTGAGCAAATTCAGCTTCATGTTTATGATCACATGCAGGTCACAGTGTATTTGCCATGAGCGCAAACATATGTGGATTCTCCTTGGTGTACGCAACCATCTCACTTGTAACATCATCCATGGACTGATCAGAGTCAACTTCTCTTGCAATATGTGCTGCTCATGTAACAATCTTGTCTTTGATTTCCTGTGGCATGTCAGCAATACACTTTGCCGCCACATGGCCTGCATGCCTGCAATGGAAGCAAACACCATCTTGTCCTTTTGAGTTTTCCCAGTCAATATCTGTTCCTTTTGCTACTCCTTTTGACCTCCCCTGCTTCCGCTGCTTTCCAGCAAAGTATACAGCATCAGTGTCATTCTTGCCAATTCCACTGATGCCATTGGGTAAGTGGCTTGTTATTGCCATGTGTGCTTCATGTTATTTAACTGCAGCAATTATTTCATCCAGTGTTGGTTATTCTTTGTGAGTAATGAGGGTAGAATGGACAGGAGAGAATAATTCATGAAGGTGGAGAAGGATCATGTCAGAGATTTCTGTATCATGAAGTGGATGCTTAATGGCAGCAAGTTGACGAGAGATGGTTTGAATGGTAGTGATAAATTCAGTGACAGGTTTGGATGGATCATGTGTGATGTTGTAGAAACTGCTTCGGAGGTTAAGACAGTTTGATGTGACATCCTTTTCAAATTCTGCTTTCAACAGAGGCCAGGCTTCTGAACCAAGTGAGGCCTGTGCAATAACATGTCACTCATCAGTATTGACAAGGAGGTAAATGATAGCATAAGTGTGTTTGTCTCACTTCTGCCATAATAGAAGGTGGCTGGGATCAGAGGGTGGAGTGGCACTGCCATTGACCATGCCAAAAAGATCCTCAGACTTGAGAATGACCTCTGCATCCTTTTGCCATGTTGACCAATTTGGTGGTGAATGTGTGAGTTTGGAAATGCCTGAAATAAGATTGTGGAATGAACTCATAATTTTTGTAAAGTTGGGAAATATGGGTGGCACAGATACTGGCACAGATGTGTGGCACAGATATACACAGATTCAGGTGAGCACGGGGCCCGTAACCTGTTGTAATTTGATATGCAGATAAGGGTGGAAGGTATAACCAACAATCTATTTTCTTGTAAATACTCTAGCTTATATATGTATCAATACCCTTTGTTCTCCTAATCTGGCTTCAGTGACCTTACATGACATGTGATGTATCACCTCCCATAGCCCAAACTCCAACAACATGTGTGTTTTTTGCCTTTATAATTTTCCTCATTTTATTGTATTTTTTTCTTCATTTTTGAGCAATCTATTTCTATATTTCTATATATGATACTTATGTATGCATGCATACAGAGTTGCTTCTGTTCAATATGACACACATGGTCAGCTCCTTGGAAAGGGACCAGCAGGACCAGCAGGTTGGCCCCTCACTAGGCTAGTGCTTAGGGGCTGGCTCATAGCTATATATGGGTGAAATACCACCTGCATATGTGCTCCTCCTCAGTGGTTGACATTCACTGAGGAGGTAAGCCTAATGTATTATTTACTGTAATTTTAGTATTCATTTATTTCTTTTTCACTGTAGAAAATACTTTAGATTGTTCAAATAATTCTCTAAACCACTGTTGCAAGTTGCTCCTTCATGCTAGCCACAGGATGGCACCTGCAGATGGGTTTTAAACCACAACAGCTAGAGTCACACATGGAGATGGTGAATGAGTTCAAGGACCAGATGGAGAAGTCATTAGAGGAAGCCAAGTCAGCACTTGTAAAAGCAAAGGCTGGCAGCATGGTACTACAACTAACACTGGACTCCAGTCCTGGAATACCAGGTGGGAGACCAGGTGTTCCTGGATGCCTCAGACATCTGAACAAGCTGGCTCTCTCAGAAGCTAAGTCACCAATACCTGGGGCCTTATACCATTCAATGGAAAGTAGGAAAACATTCATACAGACTTCAACTCTCACAATTCCTGTCCCAGCTCCACCCCATTTTCAATGTGGTCAAACTCCTTCCAGCTCCAAAGGACCCAATTCCAGGACAAAGATCAAAACTACCTCCATCCTCAGAGTTAATAGACAGAGAGGAGAATTTTAAGGTGGGAAAGGGGTTGGATAGTCATTTGATGTGAGGCAGACTCTACTTTCTGGGACAGTGGCAAGGGTATGATTATGAGGAGAATATGTAGGTGAAAGAAGAGGACATAAATACAACAGCTAAAGTACAGGAGTTCTATCTATTATATATAGGAGCACCTCAGAGAATCTGGGTGATGGCCATCAACACCCTACTGCTCTATACCATGAGGATGCAGCACTCTAGAAAGGGGGGTAATGTCAGGGGATGACCCCTTCTGAATCCCAATTCAAGTCCAAAGTCCCATTTTAAAACTGCACTTCAACTCTAAGACTAAAAGACAAGAGTCCAGAGGCAAAAGGGAATGCCTGACCTTTATATCCAGACCATGTCTACAAACTCTGTTGTCTGCCAAACCTCCATGGCTCCTGTAGCACCTACTACCTCTACCATCTCTATATCATCCATAACTGTCAGGCATTGGGAATGCCAATGATGCATGGGCCGAGTGCTATTGCAATAGTGCCAGCTTCACAATGTTGGCAGGAATTGGCCAAGTCCTGGAGACCAATTGGGATGGCTTGGCTTCAACGTACTCGTGCATTGCACCCTACTTTCTGTGCATGTCACTCTGAATATACTGTTGTTGGGTTGTCTAATCCCACATACTATTCATACCTCATGAGTCTTAATGAATTTCTAAGACAACACAGAGCTCTATGAGTAGTATTGACAATCTGATAACTAACTAGGGCTCTGTCACTCAACATGAAGTGGTCTTCATTATATGAGTCATCCTGAAAGGTTACCCATGTGGACTATATAGTGTAGTAGTTAACACCATAGCTATATTCACTATAGCCCTGGGTTCAAACCCCAGTCTGGTCGTTCTTTTCACCTCAACAACTGTTAAGTCTCAGTAATGCCAATAGTGCAGACGGGAGTCGGCCAAGTCCTACAGACCAATCAGGGTGGCTAGGCTTCAATGTACTCGTGAGTTGCACCCTGCTGTTCCATGTGTGCCACTAATTTGGACAGAAGAAGGACCTGGGAGGATGCTGAGAGTGTCGGCCCAAGTAAGGGACTTCAGATGGAAAGAGGGAGGACTAGAGGATGTGAACCAAGTTGATATTCAGAGTGAGAAAATATCTACATACATCCACTACTTATATAGGTTAAGAAGCAAGATGTGGAACAGAGTGGCATAAGGAATGGAAAGCAATAAGGTATGAAGAATCATGTGGGAGCATTGTCCACAGTGATCCAGAATAGAATAATGAATGTGGACGAGAATATAACAATGAAATTAAGATAATAGAAATGTGGCCAAAAATAGAATAATAAAGAGTGACCAAATATAAGACAATAGGGTCATGGCCAAAGATAAAACAATGGCAAAATATCCCGAGATAGAACAGGCTGACAAATGAGGAGTGGATGGGGCAGATTAATTGATAATGAGTGGTGAAGAGTGGGTGAGGAATAGGGATGGAGAATGTGGAGGATGAATGTGCCAAGCCGAGACTGAAGTACCAAGTGGCATATGTGTGGTTTGGTCACTTGCGTATGGAATTAGGCTGATCATTTGGTTGGCACTGCGAAGTTACCAGATACTTGGTACATGCACTTGACAGTATCCTCCCCTTAATGGCTGAACCCATGAAGCCAGTAGGCAGAGATTGAAAATAGGGTTTGGGATACCTAAACATGACATCATGCAGAGGTTTGGGCTCTAGCACCCACAATGCATCTTCCTCTAACGCCAATCAATCGCACACTCCCATCAATATTGCAAAAATATGGGTTACAAGATGGACAAAGATAACAAATGAATGGCTGAAATGTGGGAGCAGCAGGCCAAGCGGCAGTGGGACCACAAGGAAGCAGAAGCTGTGCAGGTTGCTGAAGAGGCGGCCAAAGTGGAGGCCAAAGCAAAAAGGAGGGAGGAAGAGGAGGCTGAGAAAAAATAGAAGGAGGATGAGAAGGCTGCAGCGAAAGTAGCCAAGATGAGAAAACTAGCTGACAAGAGGGTGGCAGCAGCAGCTGCAAGGGAAGCAGCCAAGCAGGCTGCAAAGGAAACAGCCAAGCAGGCTGCAAAGGAAACAGCCAAGCAGGCTACAAAGGAAGCAGCCAAGCAGGCTGTGGTTATGGTGAAGTGGGTAGTAGATGACGAGGTGGCCCATCAGGCCAAAATGACCATTTGAATAGAGATAGAGGTCTCAGAGAAAATGGGTGGGGAAGAAGCTCCTAAGAATGTTTGGCAACACCTAAGGAACAGGGTGTCAAGGATGCAAGGGCTCCCAAAGCCTCAGGAGTCCTGAAGGCTCTAACATGGAAGAGAGGAAGAAGCATGGAGGTGGGGTCAAGCACGGGACCTGGGATGAAAAGAAGAGGAAGGAGTGAATGGCTGGGAGGGGCCAAGGTGAGTGGTAGTGACTTTCTTTATGGTTGTTATTGATTTCTTTTCAAATAGCACAAGGAGACCCTTGAAAGGTGGTCTCCGACCCTCCATCCTCTGTACAAGGAATGTAAGAAGTGGAGTCACAAGTGCAGGGTCCTGGGACCGGGGGCCACATGCTGGAAGTGTAATGGTTGGAAAGTCAAGTGCAGCTTGGCTATGCCGAGGGCATTGAGGGCCAAGAGTCGCCCTTTTATCCAGGATGATGACAAAGAGGAGGAGGAGACTGGACTGGAGAATGAGGGAGAGGATCCAAGTGAGGAGGAGGTTGAGGAAGTGAAGGAGCTGCTGAGGAAGAGGCTGAGGTGGGCCTGCACCATGCAGCTGAGTGAGAGGATGGCTGTGGTTGAAGTTCCATGGGCCGAATCATTGGGAGGAAGGTGGGTGGTGAAGCTGCTGGAGGCGTTCCTGAGGGGTCAGGACAGCATGATAAGCATCCTGCTTCTTATGGCAGAAGAATGTCCAGGAGGTCCCCAGGATGCGGGAGAGTTGGGAAGGGAGGAGGATCAGTTGAAGGATGATGATATTGAGGAGGATAAGGAGGGAGGAAAAGGAAAGGACAAGGGGAAGGGGAAACAGAGGGAAGATGAGGATGATGATATGGAGGGGGGTCAGGAGAGTGAGACTATGAAGTAGTCTTAAGAATATATATATATATTATTGGACTGAAAAGTAAGGAAAGAAATAAAGGCATGAGAGGAGAAGGGACAAGTGAAGCATGCCGAGATGTTCAGCAGATTCAGTTGTGATAAAGCAAGAGAGGGTGATAGTTGGACTGAGAGGGATGGGTGTGGTTGTAAGGTTGGGAATAGCATGTTGGGATGATGTAGGATCAGGATAGATAGGATTTAAGGTCAGGATAGAGGGAAAGAAGGTTGGGATGCAAATGGAATGGGGTGGATGGAAGGATGTTTTGGGAGATGGATGTCTTTGGGAGGGGAGATTGTGCAGTTCAAAGGATTTCTAGCTAGTTACCTCCCCCCCTTTTAGGTAGACATCCCACCATCTAGTAAAGTGTCGGCTTCTAGCTGAGAAGAACAGAAAAAGAGGGGTGAGAGCATATAATGTGAATATGTAGGACAGATGAAGTAAAACAGATGGGGATGGATGGAAGAGAGCTTGGCCAAACATGCCAAATGGTGCCACTGACCGAGAGGTCCCAGCTTAAAAGCTTGCCAGCCGTTCTGGTATACAAGCATGCACAAGGCAGTTGCATTGACTAGGGCTATTGACAGAGCTTCCAGCAATGGAACAGGATCCTGGGTGAGGCTTTGGAGCAGTGGCAAGTGCCGACTGGACCAAGGCTATTGGGATGCACCTAAAAGGCATTTGTGGCATGACAGAACATAATACTGCCCAATACCCTGTTAATCAATGGATTATAGCAGGTGAGCAAGTTGTGACCAAATATTGCTGACTGACAGATCTAGTGACGTGACAGATGGATGGGTGGACTGAGATTGTCCTGACAGAAGATCTAGTAGACATGTCTATATATTCAGTAATAACTGAATTAGCAATACTGGATTACAGAATTCTAACAGAGAATAAAATAAAGGGGTAACTATGAAACTGATGTTGATACAATCAAGCATGCAAGGTGGGTTGCCGAGAATTTTTGGCACCCAATCGGATAATGGAAAGAATTAAAAGAGAACAGAGAGACATAGAAGCATTGATCTAAACCTCACTGCTGGCATCTGCCAAGTCAACGCAACTCTTGGTGTGCTTAGAGGCCAATGGGTGGCAGACTAATTTTTGGTTGCCATTGCTGAGTCCTCAGCATTGATGTCTGAGGCATCAGTTCCCTAGGGGACAGAGTCAGAAGTGGTAGTTGCACAGGCTTTTGTTGCCTTGGGGAATTTGGCGACCTTGTGATTACTGGCAGCAGAGAGAAGACACAGGTTGTTATCCATGCATCTTTGTTGTTTGGTCAGGAGGAGCTTGCCATCCTTGCCGAGGGTCTTAGTGTACTTGGGTGGATTGGGCTGAGATGTTTTACCATCCTTGTTTTTTGACGTGTGTTTGTTGCTGCTGTGATTGCTGCTATTATTTTGCTGGCAGTTGTCCAGTGTCAAGCTTCAGTAATGCCAAAGATGTGGGCAGGGAGTGGCCAAGTCCTGCAGGCCAAGAGTGGTGGCTTTGGCTTCAACGTACTCATGCATTGCACCCTACTGTTATGGCCCATGCCGCCAATAATCCACATTAAACCCCACAACCACCCACACCATTTTCGGGACCTTTCTGACCGCTCAAAGTCTGAATAACCGCTTTCCAATATTCTGATGCCTCAATCCAAGGTTCCGCATTTCTGAACCTCCAAAGATTCCGAAGTCAAGGTTCCACTCCCTTGATAGACGACGTGCAGGATCATCTTGTACCTCACTCCCTTGTTCTTCGTTTTATATTGCCCCTTGTACTCTCTTCCCCCCCCTTGTCTGTACTTGGCAAAAGATAGTACAAGACTAGATACATGTATATAAGTCACCAGTCGACTGGACTATTCGCCAGTACGAATATTGACTTAATTCTGCATTGTAGTTTCCGATTAAGTTCCGGTAAACTTTCTGACTTTCCAAAATTAGGGACAGACGATCGAGGAGGATGCAACACATAAGTTGAAGCCAAGTCCCTGCGACCTCAAACCACTCGTACCGCCCTATACCGTGAACAGTTCCAAGACCCCCGGCGCTTCCCGTCTTTCTGTCCCCATTCTGATTCCGATCCCGAACCCGCGACCTTTAGTCCCTCCATCCCTGGAGTATGAACCTCCCTTCGGAAACCATTCAGGACCCTCCGGAAACCCTTCTGGAAGCCTCCAGCTAAGTGCCGACACGTGGATTTAACAGTATATTTGTACTCGCACTCCTGATTGTCATAAAAGCATGAGACCTATCACATCTTCACAAGCCATGCAGATAATCACCTAGGCATCTGCCCGCCATACATCCATCCCCCGAGAACTGTCCACCCCCAGACCAAGTTTCCAGATGCCTCAGACCCCAGCACACCCCCCAGAGCCTTCATCTAACTCTGGATTCTCAGACGCAGATCAACACCTGCATTTGAATTTGACCAACCCGTTCCTTGTGAACCACCCCTCGGCAACTCAACAATCATTGCCCTCAGAGATGCAATCCGGTTCAGGACCATCCTCAGCAGCACCC